>VDFB02082442.1:0-22613 GCA_007258455.2 Sequoia sempervirens
TACAACAATTTTTTGGGGGGTTGGATATGTTTTTGGGTATGTCTGTACAAAAAATGTATAAAATTCATAGATAACCACACAACATACATTTAATAAACAAAACAACCATATATTTTCTATATGACCATATGTATCTCAATATTAAAAGCTGTGGATCTTTTGCGTGGACCAAGCTCAGAGCATAAAAATGAAAAATAAAACATACAATACTAATGTGGTGGATGCTTAAAAGGGTGGTAAAAAGTAAAGCATGTGTTGTTTTTAATAATGTGAAGGCAGTAATTATTTCTTTTCAAGAGAAATGCAGCAGGCAATACTCCAATGCTTACCTTAAAAAGAAAGAGCAATTCTCCAGAAAGTTTAAAAAAAGAAGAGAGAGAGCAGCATACTAATTTAAAACAAGCAGCAGCACCAACAATAATAACACCACTTCCAGAACATTGGCATCTTCACGCATATATCCATTGGCCAAAATTGAAATGTAGAAGTAAGCAGAAGAAGGAGAAGACTTGGGGAATGATGACCTTACCACATTCTACTAGGCTTCCTAACTATAATGGTTTTGTTTGTACAAGTTCCTTGGCATTAACAAAGAAAATGCTTTGAGTAGTGAGACGCAAAAGGGTTTTATTTTTCCTTTTTATGAAATGTGATGAAAAATAAGAGTGAAAAAAAAGTGGGAAAAAGAAAGGTTGCATGGTTTGCAATTGGATGGGTTGGGTGTGGGATTCGAGCCCTATATTCACTTGGGTATGCCATTTGGAGGTTGAATCCCATGCTATGTATGTATCCAGGCAAATTTGGGGTCCAAATCTTGCACCCAACTCACATTGGGGATGAATTAGAGTGTGAACCAAGACTAGGAATGTTAGTGCTTAACTTGCACCTTTGAGTGTGATACAAAATGGAACAAATGTGTGGTAGAATCACTTTTCAAATTAGAAGGGGAAGCTCCTTGTAAAACAAAAGCTAACCTAATATGAACAATATGTATTTGCTATTTACCATCTTTACAATGTTTTCTAGGGTGGTTCGCAATCATGCTAAATACAACTAAATGTTGAGTTTTTGGATTCACCTATGGGAAAAGGTCGAGACATTCTTCAACTCAAGGAAATTTTTTTTTGTATCTTTTGACTGAAAGTAAATCCTATGACTACATGTTTTCATTGTTCAATGGAACATAGAGATTGAACAATGCGAGTACACATAAAGATTGAATTGGATAAAACACATAAGAACAAAACACTTTGACAAATTAAATTAAGGGATTGATACAAAGCCACAGTCTTTAACTTCGATAATATTTGCAATACAAAGCTTGTAATCTCTCTCAATGCACATAACAAAACATTTTAAGAGCAATTTAAAAGGAGAATATGTATAATAAATTCTATTGAATGAACATTTAATTTTGGATAAACATTAATACTGGATAGTAATTTCAACAATATGTAGGCATAAGAATTAGCATTAGAAATTAAGTACAAAAAAAGATTTATTTATAATGTTTACAAACCTTTTGCACAAAAAATAATAAAAGTTAACTATGAATTCTACTATAAGATTAATTGATTGCATGAAATGCAATTTTGATTACAAAATCCTATCTAGTAAAATTAAAAATAAAGCTATGCAATGGTTAATTAAACAAATAGGCCACTATATTACAAACTATTACTTAAAGCTGACATCTCTCATATGGCAAAAAATTCAAAAGTATACAAAATAACAATAGTTTGTCTTTAGGTCAAAACTATAGATCACTGAAAATAAAGGTAGCTAGAAATTGCATATGGTATACAAATGGTGCATACTAAATATAGCAAATCTCTAAATATGTTCTCTTTGAAAATGTGATGGGTGAATGTGATGTCCCCACCCTAGTCAGCGCAGCTGGTGACGAGGTTAGCCTATTATTCGATCCTCGTAGGCTGACAAGAGAGTGCAGAGGATCATCTGGGGCAGTTACTCAGTGTTTGGTAGCTCCAGTTTCGCAGTTGTGTCAGGTTGGGCCTTCGCAGAATCTTCCAGAGTGCTTTTTCAGGAACTTTCTATTTTTAGAAAGTTAGGTTAGGCGGAAGCTGCTATTTTTGGGCAGGGCACCTGGTTCAACCATTTAGCTCAGAGTCGACCCAGTTCAGTAGTTTGATGATCAGACGGAGAAATAAGGAGTAATTAATGATTTATTAAATATTTAATATTTTGACTTTATATTAAAGTCATTTTATTGAAATATTGAAATATTTAATTAATTGGCCTATTATAAAGTATTTATTATACTTTATAATAAAGTATTAAATGTGGACTTAATGAGTATTTAATATTCATTAAAATAAAGACGCCAATGATTAATGGATTTCTCCTAAGTATCAAAGGTGAAATAAATCATTTTATTTAAATGATTTATTAAAAGGAGATTGGGTCGAATTTTATCAAAGGAGTATATATTTTCATTCAAGGCAAAATCGAACTATTCTGATATTACTATTCGACTTTGTCTTTTTTGCTCTGAGCATCGGAGTTTGCAAACCCTAGGGTTTCTGGCAGACAGGCGTTTCTGGAGAACGAAAACTCTTCAGAGATCAGGCAGACTGAGACTGTGAAATACCAGTTTAAGCTTGCATCTGGGTGACTTCATTCAAGAGTTACAGATTGGATTTATTGACAGATTCATCAGAGTTTAGCAGAGATATTCATCAGTTAAATAAGGCGACTTCATCAAAGATCTTTCATCTGAGTTCTGGCACGTTTTCCAAGAGGCCGTACTTTATCATTGATTGCTGTAGCAGGCCGTACCAACTGTACCAGCAGGCCGTACATTTCTTCTCAGTGAAAGGACGCCTTCCTTCTTCAGTTTCAGTGCTTGGCATCAGTGCGCCTTGGTTTACTGGAGATTATTGCATTGATTTTTGAGCTGGAGATTCTTTCATTTATTCTGGCCGTACATCTTCATTTTGCTGCAGCCGCCATACAGGTTCTTCATTAAAATTCGTTGTATTTCTTTCATATGTCAGATTTTGTCTTTGTAAATGCTCTGGACATGATAATAAATGATACGCCTTGACATTCTGAGCATTTCCTATGTATTACAATGCACATTTGATTTTTTAGGAATTTATTAGCAATTATTAGAGAAATCGCAACATTTCCTTTTTGTTTGAAAAACCTTCAAAAACACAAAAAAACCAAAAATCTGCAAAAACACAAAAAAACAGTTAGGGTTTCGGAATTGAGAACCATCAGGGTTCTGACAGTGGTATCAGAGCACAGATCTCCTGCCATCCTGTGCTTTTTCATTTGCTTTTTCAGTTTACAGTGTGCTTTTTGGTTGCTTTTTCATGAGCCGAGAGATTATACACTATACTAAAGGTGTAGGGACAGGCAGAACAGAAGATTGGACAGGTCCACCGATTCCAGAGGGTGAGACAATATCAGGAGTACTTGGTATTCACAGATCCAGTTCTGACAGCAGTGAAAACAGTGTTGCAACCCTAATGGCAGAACGTGAGACTTCCTCAGAGACTCGCAGGGATCCAGGGAAGGCGCATGCAGAGGGTGATATTACCGATGAGGAGTTTAGACGGAGGCATGATAATATGATGGACATGATGTCTCAGTTGATGGGTACCATTAGACAGTACACACCCACACAGCCTCATTACATACAGATTGGTCAGACGAGCGGGACTGCACCAGTGGATCAGCCATTAGCATCAGCACCTCGACAGCCGTCTCCGATCTATCAGGAGCGTAGGCCAGGTCAGCCTACTTTCTTACCTAGGGAGACTCCACCACAGACTCCAGGGGCAGAGCATCAGGGGCAGCATCAGGAGTTTCAGCCACACAATGGCATGTCCGTGGCAGACTTGACGAGATTTCATGGTGAGTACATGTCACTAGCACCTGAGATCCGGCAGGCACTTACATTCCATGAGTTTATAGATGTTTATAAACCCAGAGGAGGAGGCAGATTTGACCGCAGACCCCCACAGCATCAGCAGCCGCAGCCACAGGTGAACAGGGATTTGCAGTATGCGGTTAGCAAGATTACATTGCCATATTTTGATGGGTCTGAAAAGACATCAGCGAGGTCTTGGGTCCAGAAACTGGACAATTACTTATCACTTAGGCCTATGCAGGAGGATGAGGCAATTAAATTTGCTACTTTGCATCTCGACGGAGTAGCACATGATTGGTGGCACCACGGCATGTACACGCTTGGCCATCATGCAGTTAATACCTATCAGGAGTTCACTAGCAGGCTGATAGAGAGATTTGATAAAAAGGATCCAGAACTTTATTTCAGAGAGTTGGCTCAGCTCAGACAGACAGGCAGTCTGGATTCATACATTGGTGAGTTTCAGAGAGTGGCAGTCATGGTGACAGGGATTTCAGAACGGAGACTCATCATACTCTTCGTTGAGGGTTTGACAGAACCCATGAGAGGTTGGGTTAAGGCTTTTGACCCTCCTACACTTCAGGAGGCCATGCGGAAGGCACGAAGCATGGAGCTTGCAGCACCTCGCAGCAAGTTCAATTCAGGGTCAACACCATACACGAGACCCAATAGGCCTTTTGATAGAAACAATGACAGGAATAAGCCTTTTGACAGGAGAAAGGATCAACCGGATCCTAAGAGACAGAATGCACCACCATTTGACAGGGAAACGTTGAACGAATTGCGTAAGAAAAAGTTATGTTTTGGTGCAAGGCACCCTATGATGAAAAACATATATGCCCACTTCGTCCGAAGGTCAAAAATAATCAAATGGAATGGTTTTACGAGGGCGAAGAGCAATCTGATCTGTCAGACCAGCAAGCTGATTCTAAGCCTTCAGATGATGAGAGGTCCGAAAATGAGGGTGAACATGAAGGTGGAAGGAAGCTACAGGAAGCCCATCTGACTAGCCTTCAGAGAGATGGTTCGTTTCGACTTCGTGGGCTCTTAGCAGGTCAGAAGGTGATCACATTGTTGGATACTGGTGCTACACACAATTTTATTGATGCACGTTTAGTGGAGAGGCGTGGCATCCAGACAGAGGCTTTCGAGGGTATTCGAGTCAAGGTGGCCGACGGATATACTCTCAGGTGTGACCGAAAGATTACTGATCTTCCGATGAGACTGAACAACTATGAATTCAAAACCGAATTCTATGTTGTTAATATGGGGGATACAGATGTGGTGTTAGGGATGGCATGGTTGCACGATTTGGGTGAGTTCACACTCAATCTGCGTGATATGGAGATGAAATTCAAGGTGGATGGGAGACCACATGTCATCAAGGCCATTAGAGACAGTAATCTGAGGATGGTTTCATTGAGGCGGATGGAGAGGCTCATTTGTCATGATATGGTTGACTGGGCAGCAGAGTGCATGTTGATGCCAGCCCAGCAGGAGCAGCAGAAGGGTGAGTACCACCCTGACATTCAGATACTGAGAACTAAACACTCCAAAGTGTTTAGTGACATTCCACCTGGCAGACCTCCAGACAGAGGGATAGAGCATATCATTGAGCTGGAGGAGGGCGCAAAGCCCGTTATGATCACTCCCTACAGACATCCGAAACGACTCAAGGATGAGATAGAGAAGACCATCAATGAGTTGTTAGCTATGGGGCATATCAGACCTAGCAAGTCACCTTTTGCTTCATCGGTTGTATTGGTGAAGAAGAAGGACGGATCACTTCGGATGTGTATTGACTACGACAGCTCAACAAAAGAAAATTAAGAAACAGGTACCCTATTCCACGCATTGATGAGCTGATTGATGAGTTGCATGAAGCAGTCTTCTTTACGAAGATTGATTTGAGATCAGGGTACCACCAGATTCAGATGAGGGAGCAGGATATTGAGAAAACCGCTTTCAGGTGTCATTGCGGTCACTTTGAGTTCTTGGTTATGCCCTTCGGGTTAACCAATGCACCTGCCACCTTTCAGCGACTATGAACAGGGTTTCGGTGCACGATGAGAGATTTGTGTTAGTTTTCTTCAACGACATTTTGGTTTATAGCGGTCATGGGATGAGCATCGGCTCATTTGGATACAGTCTTGGGTATCTTAGCGGGCAGTCTTTCTATGCTAAGGAATCCAAGTGCAAGCTCGGTATGGAGGAGTTGTTATATCTGGGGCACATCATCGTGCCAAGGGAGTGAGTATGGACCCCGAAAAGGTCCGAGCTATAGTTGAGTGGCCAGTACTGAAGAGAGATCCTCAGAAAGAAGACGTTTCTCCAAGAAAGCCAAAAAAAAACCTTATTTGCAAGTGCCACGCCCTTCACAGAAAAAGAACTAGAAACCATCTCTGAAGTGCGCCCAAACAGCCATGAAGCCTGCCATGGTGAAGGAAGAACACCAACCAATTAACCCTCTGTTTCTGATGAAGAACACTACAAAAATCTGTTGAAGCACTGCAGAACTTCTGAAATGAAGCTCTCTAAATTGCACCAATTCAGCTGATCTCTCACAGCCTCACAAGTGCTCACACTGAAGAGATTTCGTTCTCCAATGGTGGATTTGCTGCAAACCTGATCACAGGATGAAAGCAAGGGAAAAAACCTTCAAGGCAAAGTTGAAATATTCAAAAAGATGAGTTTCTCATTGCCCAAATCCCTTATATAGCAAAGGAGGTGAAAACCCAAGGAGGTCGTACATTTTAGGGTTTTAGATCATTTAAATTTATGGAAATAAACTTAAGTCACTTTTCATAGTCTAGACTTTGATTTCTGGCGCCTCCTTTAAGTGATTAAAAGATATAACTTAAAATATTCACTTTAGACTTTATTTAAGTGATATAAGAATTATAAAGTCAATTTGACTTTATAAAAAGACTTTAAGTTAAAAATATAACTTAAATCACTTAAGTAAGCCTATCTCCCTCAATTCTCAATAGAATTCAGTGCCGTCAGAAGCAAAGAAACTCCTGTATTGCCAAGGCCTGCAATGAGCCTATCCACGATCTCAGAAAATGAAATCGACCGAACTCTCTAGAAGGTACCACTGACCCTCTAACCAATCCAGTTAGACCACAAGGGTCCAAGAAAAGGGCTAACACACTGCATCAGGTGAATGACTAGAGTGGGGACATCACAGTCCGCCCTCCCCGAATTTGCTTGTCCGCAAGCAAACTCAAGCTGGATGCTGTAAAACACTGTCACCCTCCCAAGTCGCATCCTCTGCTGGTAGATCTTTCCACTTTACCAAGTATTCCCTGATAACCCGCCTCCGAAGATGGCGCTCTCTAGAATCCAGAATGGCCTCAGGAATCAATATCAACTTCCCCTCATCATCCAGGGGTGGTAAATCAATAGGAGTCACATGTGGTCCCAATGCCTTTTTGAGGCGTGAAACATGGAACACATTGTGAACCTTGCTGTCCATCGGAAGATCTAGCTCATAAGCCACTTCACCGACCCGTCTGACAACTCTGAATGGTCCATAGTATCGCGGCTTAAGTTTCTCTGCGTCCTTCTTACGAAGGGTGGATTGCCTATAAGGCTGGAGCATCAAATACACGAAATCATCGATCTCGAAAGATCACTCCACTCGCCTCTGATCAGCATATTGCTTTTGCTGATTCTGAGCTTTCTATATATTCTCTCTGAGTGTCCTCATAATATCCTGGTTCTCCTGTAATAGATCACCAGCACTAGGTACTCTACTGTCACTCAGTAACAAGTCTAGAAAACTCGGAGCATCATATCCATATAATGCTCGGTAGGGGGTCATCTGAATGCTCATGTGATGAGTGGTATTGTAGCAATACTCACAAAGGTATAACCATCTCACCCATGCCTTCTGCTGCCCTGAACTGTAATTCCGCAAGTATCCCTCCACCCATTTGTTGACTATCTCAGTCTGCCCATCTGTCTGGGGGTGGTAGCTGGTACTCGGAGTGAGTTCTGTCCCGCAAAGCTTGAATAACTCCTGCCAGAAGTTACTCATAAACCTGCTGTCCCTATCACTGACTATACTCCGAGGCAAACCATGCAACCTGAATACCTCACGAAAGAACAAATCCGCCACCTGAGTAGCTGTGTGCGTAGTAGTGATTGAGAAGAAATGAGCATACTTCGTCAATCGATCTACCACCACAAAAATGCTGTCTTTCCCTTGAGCTTTCGGCAAGCCCGTAATGAAGTCCATAGACAAGCATTCCCACTTCCTCTCAGGGATAGGAAGCGGCTGGAGTAATCCTGCAGGGTATGTGTGTTCTTGCTTGTTCTGCTGACAAACAAGGCATTCCCTGACATACTGGAGAACAAAGGATTTGAGACCCTTCCAAGAGAATCTTTCCCGTACCTGCCTATAGGTCTTAAAGTACCCGGGATGTCCTGCCATAGGTGCATCATGAAATGATCTCAAAACTTGGTTCCTCATCTCTGAATCTGGAACTAGAAATATCCTCCCTTTGTAAATGATAAGATCATCTACAAGTGAGTATCTGGCATCCTGTACTGTTCCATCCACTATGCTAGAAGCCCACGGGTTCTTAGCATACTCAGCTACAATCATATGTCTCCAGTCCTCTGAAATCTGTGTAATGGAGCTCAAGTGAGGACGGCAAGATAATGCATCAGCAACTACATTCTGAGTACCCTTGACATAGGAGATGTCAAAATCATAGGACTGAAGTTTGCTGACCCATTTTTGTTGTCTTTCATTTAAATCCCGCTGTCCAAGGAAGTGTTTCAGACTATTATGATCGGTTTTAACACAAAATTTACTACCAATCAAGTATTGCCTGAACTTGGCCATGGCATGCATGATGGCCAACATCTCCTTGTCATAGATGCTAAAGCTCCTCTTAGGACCTCTCAGCTTCCTGCTCTCGAAAGCTATAGGATGACGATCCTGCATAATGACTGCACCAATTCCCTCACCACTGGCATCACAATGTAACTCAAAGGGTTTGGTGAAATCCGACAAAGCCAACACTGGACATGAAGTCATGAGAAGTTTGAACTTCTCAAAGCACGCCTGTGCTAATGGTGTCCACACAAATGCACCTTTCTTAGTCAAATCAGTTAGTGGCGCAGCATGCTGCGAGAATCCACTAACGAACTGACGATAGAAGGCACATAATCCTACAAATCCCCTGAGCTGCATCAAAGTCTCAAGTGTAGGCCAATCAATGATAGCTCGAACCTTCTCTGGATCCATGCTAACTCCCTCACTGCTGATAATGTGACCCAAATACAAAAGCTCGGCCATGCCCAATGCACACTTGGACTCCTTGGTGTACAAGGACTCCCTGTCAAGTATGCTCAAAACCTCATCTAGGTGAACCATGTGTTCTTCCCATGATCTGCTGTAAACTAGAATGTCATCGAAGAACACCAACACATGTTTCCTCAGTTGAGGATGGAAAACCCTGTTCATAGTGGACTGAAATGTGGCTGGAGCATTGGTTAAACCGAAAGGCATAACCAAGAAATCAAAGTGTCCACAGTGACATCTGAATGCGGTTTTCTCTATGTCCTCCTCTCGGACTCTGATCTGATGATAACCTGTCCTTAAATCAATCTTTGAGAAGTAGCAAGCTCCATGAAGCTCATCTATCAACTCATCAATCCGCGGAATAGGATATCTGTTCTTTATAGTTCTCCTGTTAAGCATTCTATAATCAATACACATTCTGAGTGTACCATCCTTTTTCTTCACCAAAACAACTGATGAAGCAAAGGGTGACTTACTCGGCCTAATGTGCCCCATAACCAAAAGTTCTTTGATGGTTTTCTCAATTTCATCTTTCAAGCGTTTGGGGTGCCGGTAAGGAGTGATCATTATAGGTTTCGTGCCCTCTTCCAGCTCTATGATATGCTCAATACCTCTATCAGGAGGTCTACTTGGTGGGATTGCACTGAAAACCTTGGTATGTTTATTTCTAAGTTCCTGTACATCTGGATGGTAAGAAGAAGCTTGCTGATCCAACTGTGAAGGCATTAACTTGCATTCAGCTACCCAATCTACCATGTCATGTCGAACCAAACGTTCCATTCTTTTGAGTGAAATTTCTTTCACATTGCTGTCCTTGATGGCTTTTAGAACATGGTTTGTGCCATCAACTTTAAATTTCATCTCCATGTCGTTCAAATTAAGTGTGAACTGTCCTATAGCATGAAGCCACTTCATGCCGAGAACTATATCAGTTCCTCCCATGTTCACAACATAAAAATCTGCCTTAAACTCATAGTTATTGAGTTTCAAAGGCAAGTCTGGAATCATCCTCTCGCAGGCGAGAGTGTATCCATCAGCAACCTTGACTCGAATGCCTTCAAACTGCTGAGTTTGAATTCCTTTTTTCTCCACTAAACGTGAGTCAATAAAATTGTGAGTTGCACCTGTATCTAAAAGAGATATGACTCTTTGACCATCCAAGACCCCACGAAGTCTGAAAGATCCCTCTCTCTGCATGCTGGATAAATGAGCCTCCTTTAACTCAGTTTCTACTACAATTTCAGCCTCATCTTCTGATTCTTCTCCATCTGTATCATAAATTGGAGCTTGCTGATCAGAAAAATCAGTCACTTCTTCTCCCTCATAAAACCACTCCATGTTCCTGTTTTGCCCTTTGGGTTTGAGGGGGCAATCATGATTTTGGTCATAAGGGCCCTTGCAGTAAAAACAAAGTCTCCTTCTACGAAGATCATTCAAGGTTTCTCGATCCAAAGGTGCTATATATTTCTTCTTATGATCAACATTATCAGCTTTTTTCGGATCAGATTTATATTCATTGTTAGAAGTAGAAGGTTTGGTGCCAAATTGCTTTCGAGGAGTAGTGAGCTCCATGCTGCGAGCTTTCCTCATGGTTTCCTGTAATGTAGGGGGATCAAATGCCTTGATCCATCCTTTCATAGGCTCGAAAAGTCCCTGAATGAAGAGTATGATCAGCCTCCTCTCAGAGATGCCTGTAACCATAACTGACAATTTATGAAACTCTCCAATATATGACTCCATACTACCTAGCTGTTTCAGCTGTGCTAGGTCTCTGAAAAATAGCTCGGGATCACGTTTATCAAACCTCTCTGCCAGTCTATCTGTGAACTCCTAGTATGAAGTAATCTGATCATGGTGAAGAGTAGCCATGCCATGAATCCACCAATCATGAGCTACGCCATTAAGGTGAAGTGTTGCAAATCGAATAACATCTTCCTCGGGCATGGGACATAGAGTCAAGAAAGTATCTAACTTGCTGATCCAAGCACGTGCTGTAACTCTACCACTGCCATCACAGTTCACCAAGGTGAGTTTATTGGTAGCCTATCTAAGATCACTGTGCTTGTACCAAGGCCTCCTGTCATTCCTGTTTCTGTTATGTTCTCTCCTCTGGCTCATGAATCTATCAAAGTTAAGGTGCTCCTTAACTCTAGGTGGCAATGCATCCCATTCATCATGCATAACCAAGATGTTATCTGCAAAGTTAATCTCATCACCCTGTTCAACCTCTTCCTCATCCTCCGTATCATTCCTGGTGAAGGTAGGACATGTTGCTCTCACAAAAGTGCGAGCTGGAACAATAGGTCTATGAGGTGCGCCCTAGATAGTGCCCTCATGATCATGCGCTGGATGCTGGCCTCTCTGAAGTGTTATGTTCTCTACATTTGTGCTGAGTTGCTGGAGAATATTCGCTACCTGTTCTTGACCTGCAACCATACCTCTTAGCAAATCTCTAGCCTCTATATCCTCTTTGTTCATGTGAGAACTTTCTCCTTCCCTGTTAGCCATATTATCCAAGTCTATTTCCTCCCCCTGTTCGTCAAATGGAAATGGTGGAAAAGGATTATGATCACCTCTTTGATTTCTAGGCCCCCCATGAGAGTAGAACTTGTCAAAACCCTCCTGGTGTGACTTCATAAATTTTTTCAAACCCCACAAGCTGGCAGGATCAGAGCTCTGATACCACTGTGATGAGCCTTGCTAGCTCACTGCTCAAACCCCTGTCTTTTTGTTAAGTCTATTTGTGTTTTTGAGTTTTTTAGAGAAAATTTATAGACAGAAGAGAAGGTGCGCATCATATAAAAGCTCACAGAATGAAAACTTGAGCAAATCTAATCAAATTGAAATTGCAGAAGGTGTTTATTAGCATCAACAATGGATTTAAAACATACAAACATACCCGAAAGCCTCCAGATTTTTTATATAAAAATTCCGATCAAAATAGTGAAGAACTGACAAAAACTGGAGTAGAACGTTACAGATTGCAAAGTTTAATCTGAAACTAAAGCCAAAGAGAAGTACAAGTAGGGCGCCCAAGATCATGAAGAGAGATCCTCAGAAAGAAGACGTTTCTCCAAGAAAGCCAAAAAAAAACCTTATTTGCAAGTGCCACGCCCTTCACAGAAAAAGAACCAGAAACCATCTGGGAAGGTGCGCCCAAACAGCCATGAAGCCTGCCATGGTGAAGGAAGAACACCAACCAATTAACCCTCTGTTTCTGATGAAGAACACTACAAAAATCTGTTGAAGCACTGCAGAACTTCTGAAATGAAGCTCTCTAAATCTGCACCAATTCAGCTGATCTCTCACAGCCTCACAAGTGCTCACACTGAATAGATTTCGTTCTCCAATGGTGGATTTGCTGCAAACCTGATCACAGGATGAAAGCAAGGGAAAAAACCTTCAAGGCAAAGTTGAAATATTCAAAAAGATGAGTTTCTCATTGCCCAAATCCCTTATATAGCAAAGGAGGTGAAAACCCAAGGAGGCCGTACATTTTAGGGTTTTAGATCATTTAAATTTATGGAAATAAACTTAAGTCACTTTCCATAGTCTAGACTTTGATTTTTGGCGCCTCCTTTAAGTGATTAAAAGATATAACTTAAAATATTCACTTTAGACTTTATTTAAGTGATATAAGAATTATAAAGTCAATTTGACTTTATAAAAAGACTTTAAGTTAAAAATATAACTTAAATCACTTAAGTAAGCCTATCTCCCTCAATTCTCAATAGAATTCAGTGCCGTCAGAAGCAAAGAAACTCTGTAATGCCAAGGCCTGCAATGAGCCTATCCACGATCTCAGAAAATGAAATCGACCGAACTCTCTAGAAGGTACCACTGACCTCTAACCAATCCAGTTAGCCCACAAGGGTCCAAGAAAAGGGCTAACACACTGCATCAGGTGAATGACTAGAGTGGGGACATCACACTCATTTATGGGGCTAGGGCTAAACATGCGTACCTCATGTTGAATGTGATCCTTGAGACCACCCAAGAATAAATCATTCAAGTTTTCCTTCATAATTGTATCCACTCTTAATGATAGATTTTGGAATTGCCGAATATAATCCTTAATTGATCCTGTTTGTTGAAGCTTAGGCAGCTGGCTGAAGAAGTTGTCTGTCACGCTATTGCTATATTGTGCTTGGAGTTCCTTCGTAAAAATTGACCATGAGATGGTGAGCCCTTTTGTTTCGATGAGTGCAAACCAACGATACCAAATGAATTGATTTGGTTCTAGATATAGGGAAGCCATCGTGACCTTTTGTCCATTTGGGATTTGGTGTACTTCAAAAAAATTCTCCATTTGGTTTATCCATGTTAGAGGATCCTTGCCATCGAACTTGTGCATATCCACCTTTGGAAATAAATTCCTAGATCCCATAGGAGTACTAAAGCTTGTGTCAATGGTAGCTGACCTAGAATTTTCACCTTGGTCGCTTGAGAACTCCTTTCTTGGTTCAGCCATGTAGGTGCTTAACATGTTTCGTATGTCCGATATATCTCCTCTTAGGTCACACATATCCATTTTAATTGAGGAAATGTCTTCCTTGACCTTATTGATTTGCTCATTAGGGTAATATCCTCTATTGTTACCCATCCTTATCAGAGTCTTCCCAAGTGACAACATTCTTTTTGCCCCCTTGTTGCAGGCCCGTCATGATGAGAACCACTAATTTTGAAATAAATCACACAAATGAAACTTAAATTCTTTAAAATTTTACTATAACTTACTAGGGCCAAAATAACTCTCACCTAAAAAAATCTCCAAGAAATAAGTAGATTTGTAACGTGGAGAGTGATAATTGTGAAAAATTTCATTTTTCAATAACTTTCTTATTTCTGCTCCAATTCCTCCAAATTTTTTACTATAATCTCCTTTATTATTTCTTCAAAAACCCAATAAAAATCAGACTCCAATTCGACAAGATGTGCGAGATATGCAGATTCCAAAAAAATTGTGTAGAAACCCTAATTCTGCAATAATTCGCTTAATTATGATCCAATTCTTCTGAAATCTAGACTGTAGCTTCTTTGATATGTTCTTAAAAAACCCTTTAAAAATCAGAAAAAAATTTGCCAAAATCTGAAAGATATGCTCTTTCCGAAATTGCCTCCAAAATTGAGAAAAACCTTGCCTCTATGGTGCCAAGATTATGCTCTAATACCACTTGTTATGAAATAACTTGCATAATAGAAGAATATGATATGAAATATGCTGCAAATACTTGATAATAACTGAGAATAACAAGCCACTTCGAGGGGGCAAACCTCCAAATATCTCTAATGAGAACACACTTCACATCTTGATGATGAAATAAGACTCACAACCTCCTATATATACCTATTTATGCCTAGGATATCTCCTAGGCCGACTTAGACACACCTATATAAGTCTTAGGCCAACCTAAACAACTAAATAACAATATATTAATGATAATATTACTTAATAGAGAGTTAAGATAGCCACAAGCCGACTATTCATAACCCGATGTACACTAATATTAAGGGCATAGCAAAAACCCTATGGCAAAAATTGGTTTCAAGGATGGAGACCCTCCTAGCCAATTTGTGAATGGATTGATCGTGGATTCACAAGTGTGCTAAATGTTGGGAAATTTTTGAAGAATTGAAGCTTGATAGATAAATATCTATATATTTCATTTTTAGGCGGCAGCCAATTGAAATATTTGTGTAAGAACCCTGGTGGTTCTCAACCCCGAAACCCTAACTGAAACTGAGGTTTTTGCAAGTTTTTGTGTTTTTGTAATTTTTAGAGGTTTTTTGACAATATATGAAAGCTGCGTTTTTTGCTAAATAATTGCTAGAAAAATTCATAAAAATCAGATGTGCATAGAAATGCGTAGGAAATGCTCAGAATACATAGGCGTATCATTTATTTCAATTTCTCTGAGCTTATCAATACAAAAATCTGAATAGAGAATGAAATACAATAAATTTTATTGAGGAACCTGAATGGCGGCTGTAGCAGCATTAAATGTATGAAGAAAATAATATATCAACTTTGCTCTCCAGTCACAGGCAAGGAAAAAGCTCCAGTACCAATGCGCCCAAGATCCAATCATCAGAACTGAAGAATATATGCGTTTCTCTGGAGAAAAGAAAGTACGGCCTGGGAAGTGCAGAAAAGTACGGCCTGCTGCAGCAATAAATGAGAAAGTACGGCCCCTTGGAAAATGTGCCAAAACTCTGAAGAATGATCTCTGATGAAGTCGCCTTTATTGACTGATGAATAACTCTGTGAATCTCTGCCAAAATCAATGAATAAATCCAATCTGTGATCCCTGTGTGAAATCACCAAGTGCAAGCTTCAGCTGGTATTGCACAGCCTCAGTCTGCCAAATCTCTGAAGAGTTTTCGTTCTCCAGAAACGTTCATCTGCCAAAAACCCTAGTGTTTGCAAACTCCAATGCTCAGAGCAAAAAGACAAAAGTTGAATAGCATAATCATAATGCTTCGATTTTTGTCTTGAGTGAATATATATTTCCCTTTGAAAAGTTCGACCCAAACTCCTTTTAAAATAATCATTTAATTAAATGACTTAATTCGCCCCTTTTACTTTAGGAGAAATAATCAATAATTAATTGGCGTCTCTTTAAGTGAATAATGATTATTCACTTTATCAAATATTAACTCATTATTATAAAGTATAAGAAATACTTTATAATTGGCCAAATTAATTAAATATTTAAATATTTCAATAAAGTGACTTTAATATAAAGTCAAAATATTAAATATTTAATAAATCATTAAATACTCCTTATTTCTTCGTCTGATCATCAAACTGCAAAACTGGGTCGACTCTGAGCTGAATAGTTGAACCAGGTGCCCTGCCCAAAATAGCAGCTTCCGCCTGACCTAACTTTCTAAAAATCGAAAGTTCCTAAAAAAGCACTCTGGAAGATTCTGCGAAGGCCCAACCTGACACAACTGCAACACTGGAGCTACCAAACACTGAGCAACTGCCCCAGATGATCCTCTGCACACTCCTGTCAGCCTACGAGGATTGAAATAATAGGCTAACCTCGTCACCAGCTGTGCTGACTAGGATGGGGACATCACAATTTGTATGCTAAATTATTCGTGAAATGTGGGAGTGAAGATTATATTTATATTGTTGATTACATCATCAAAAAGGTAGACCGTACAATATTTGGCATAGACAGCAGACATCTATTGAGAATGGGATCTATTAAGAAGGTGGTATCAGTCTAAATTTTGTTGCAATAGAGTGGGATTTACTTTAAATTTTATGTACAGTAGTAGTGCGTTGGTTTCAGATCGATGCATCAGCCATTCTACAACATAGGGCAGCATTGACATCATCCTTTTTCTGTAGCAAGTGTTTAGGGTATCATTTTATCTAGTGTTTAGTTTACATGACAACTATTTGACATAATGTTTTTTTTTCAATTGTTGATCAAATGTTAAAATAGTAGTAATTATTATATTTTTATGAATGTAAATCAACTCTTATTGTATGAGATAACAGCAATAGCGTATGTCTGCAAACTATTTGTTAAAATGCCTATGTTTTATTCAATGCATGTAAATTGTTTGTAAATTTTCCAATGATTATGAAAGATTGTTGCAGCTGTTCCTAAGCACAATACTCAAGAAACTGAATGGTTTAATGTCTGCCAACTATTTGGCAAATTGTCTTTATTGAAAATCAGTAAATATGTAAGTTAGTTGAAATATTCTAGTAGGAACACTACATTTTGCTGGAAAATTCAAAGAAAATTTGTCAGATTGGGGTAATTCGGCTATGATAAATGAATGAAAATTTTTATAGGGTTGGGTGTAGTACTATAGTCTGAAACTACTATCTCACTGGTGAAAGAAATAATCTCGGTTGATTAGTTGTGGCAACAGTGGACAGATCATAGTTATTCACATTTTTTTATCAGCGTGAGTGATGAATCCAAGTAGATTCATATGTTGCTAATCCTAGCATGCAGAATTTTTCAGAGAATAAATTGAATAGGAACAATTGAGAGTTGTGTAATGTCCCTAGCAAAATCTGACTTTGTTTTCACCTTTTTATGCCTTGGACATTTCGTCAAACAGTTGTCTTGTAAAGTTGGAACTTGTTGTTTTGAGTTTTCAGTTTGGTTTGCTTTGTTTGATTGATGCCAATGATGCTAAATGCTTGGAAATAAATGCTAAAATGTCTAATAATGCAATGGAGATGAAATGCAAGTATTTCGTGTTTTTTCAAGTGCATATAAATGACTGAAACTTATGCAATTTAACACCTACAGCTTGAGAGACATTTCAACAAACACTTGTCATACATCTACAGTCAAGTACAAATAGACAACTAAATGATATGCAACTCCTTCTCCTTAATTATTTATTGCATAGGCTGATTACAACCGATTTCAAAATATGCCAAGACTCTTGGCTTACAATGTCTCCAAATGATGCAACTACAATGCTCCTATATTACAGCAACTTTACAATGATGTAGCAATTCAAAATATGATAAAAGAACCTGGAGATTATATGCTGATATGACTCAGATGATATGGCGAATTGATCCAGCAATAACCAGCATTAGGAAGCCCTCTAGATTAAGAATCAAGCCTCTCAAGGATGCCGCCCCTGTTCTGGAAGTGCAGACCAAATATAAAATAATTGCAGACTTTTTCCACTGTCAAATACCTCCAAGAATGATTGCCTAGGCCTCCCAAGTGGAGCACTGAAACACCCAGCAGAAATCGTAGCCTCTATGATGTACTATGAATGAAATCCTCCTCCTCCAATATGCTGGTCGACTGAAAGTTGGCAGCAAAAAAGACTGTAAATATAAATCAGAATATTGTCTTTGCCAATGCGTCCTTGTATGAGATATCGATGCAATCATAGACTGAAAATTGCTTCCAATAAAATCACCAAATCGACCTCCACAAATTTGGCCCTTGGCCTACTATATTTGTAACAATGAAGAGACTGAAATATCTCTTCCTCTCAACTCCAGCTAGGGTTGATATTTCGCAACCGAAACCGGTACCTTAGAGTCTTCAAACCTTCAGGCAAATTGCTAAGCATTCAAGCTCACACAATGTAGTAAAAGATGTCAACAACTCAAGATGCCCAAATGCAAAGACAAAAGCCCCTTTAAAAAATTTCGCCGAGACTCCAAGAAGCTTCTAGAATAAAATATTATTTTATTCCTTTAAGTGACTCTTTTGATATTATTTTATTTATAGTCACTTTAATATTAAATTAATTAAATATAAAGTCATCTTGTGATATTATAATTTTGAGATAACTTTACAAATAATTAATCTAATATTTAATTCCTTTATTTCTCCTTTTAGCCTCCGGGAATAATTAAAGACTAAAATAGTATCTTCTGGGTGGCGGCTAGAAAGGGGATATTACAAGTTGGAAGGTATTGTAGCTTGGATTTACAACTTTCTTTTGATGCTTGCAGCAATTTCATTCGATGTAATAAAAACCCTAAAGTGAGGCTTTCATTATTAACATACCTTTGTCTTCTCTTTTGTGGGTATGCTGCTTCTCTACTATATTGTTGCTTTACTCTATTTCATCTGTTTATCTACATCCCAACTCCCTTTACTTCCACCTCCTTTTCTTCATTCAAGGATGCCATGTGATTGTTTGAGTCCTCTTTGGTGTAATTCTTAGGATGTGATGGAGGATGCAACTTCAGACAGTTTTCACAATATGTTTATCCTTAACACAACGACTACAATGATTCTTTCAACTTTTGCAAACATGTAATGCGATGGCATTTTTCCAGCATACCCCAGAGACACATCCTCAGGGCTTTTTAGTATTTTTCCCATTATTGGAAATAGGAGCTTCCTACAGATGTGGAGATTGGGACAAAATATCTACACCTCATCCTTAAAAAAATTGCATATTTGGGAGGTCCCCATAATGTATCCCCAATTTGGCAGATGTTTCCAGAGATATCCCCTCTTATTGAGGAATGCCGTGGGAATGTCTTGATGTTTACAGGGTCCCTTGACTGTGTCATGTCCCCGAATTATGACCCCTTAAGATACAAATAAAGAAAATAAATAAAATAATATTATCGAAAAATTATTGTAAATACAAATATTAAATACTTGCTATAAGTCAATATTATAAATATATAATAATAATATATAGACAAGCTAATAATTATGCTTTAATATATTTAAAATATCCAATGTAAATACAAAATATAGTAGTACAAATTACAATTTAAATAAAATAACTAATATATAAACAATGTGAATATTTATATCATACTTCAAATATTAAAATAACAATAATCAAATATATCTCATAAGTTAAGATCAAGGAGCAGCGATTAAGGAGTTCAAAGGGCATCTCTCCTGGCAACACTTCTGAAAGGAAACGCGTTCTAGGAATAGCTCTCATCAGTATTTAGGAGAGAAGGAAGGTCACCTTTAAAAAGGGATATACGTAGCTGATGATTAAAATGGGAGATCAACGTATCCTCCATCATGGAACCAATCATCGGTGGATTTCAATCCTAACGCAAATCATATATATTATGAAAGAAGTCACCGTAGCATCTGATTTGACCATAGAGAAATAATAAAGAATAAAGGGAACTAATGTTAAAAAATAAGCATATGACGGGAAACATGAAGACGTCTGCATATTAATAAGAAGCCAACATAGGGTTTGCCGTCTTCACAAATACAGACTGACATGAAAGATATGGTGTTGAAGCCGTTCTTAGCACCTTTATAACCCCCACATAGCATTTGCTTGAAGACGTGACATCTTGGGAGGTTACATGCATATTAAGAGCTATTGGGACATGATCAATGCTTCTATTGGTGAAACTCGTGAGACCATGGAGTGTGGCGGAATCACGGGAAGTTGGGATTTAGAAGTAAATGCCTCTAGCCGCTGAACAGTGCAAAGGTTGCAATGACTATCGAACCATTAACAAAGAATGTATACGGGTGCCCCCATGGCAGATGAAGGCACAAGCATACGAGGGAAAAAGAGTAACCTCCAGGCATTAGCGAATCACTCCAATAAAATTTGATTATTTATGGCTGGAGGGAGGAGACGTCCATCTGCAGATCACTGAAGGATGTAAGAAATGAATATAAACAACGTAGAAAGAATGTAAGTAGAAATCGGTGGCAAGTATAGATAACATGTAAATAAAAATATGAATATGGACAGTATATAAGTGTAGAAGTAAATATAGTAAGGGTGAGTATTGCAGGCCTACCAATATTGGTTACCCAAATAAATATGAACTATATTCAATTAGGTAATAATGATTAATTCACGAATTAAAGTAACTAGTCTATGATTTCAAGATTTTTTAAATTAAAAGGAGATATTAATGGTTGGCATTTGATTAACATTTAATATTTTTAGAGATAATAAAGCAGATATAATATAGAATAGTTATTGGTGTTTGGAATAGTCAGATATGCATATCTTATAAAAGGTAAGAAATACATACCATGTTATTAGTATCTATAG
This sequence comes from Sequoia sempervirens, assembly GCA_007258455.2. Classification (NCBI taxonomy): domain Eukaryota; kingdom Viridiplantae; phylum Streptophyta; class Pinopsida; order Cupressales; family Cupressaceae; genus Sequoia; species Sequoia sempervirens. The sequence goes on from VDFB02082442.1 coordinate 20,739, forward strand.
ACCCATCTTCCTGAATTCATTATGATGGATAAGTCTATATAATGATGCTTGTAGTAATTATTGAGCCTTATAAATAATGACTCCATTTATTCATGATAATGTTAAAATAGTCACTCAAAGCAAGTGATAGGGAGAAAATGAATAATCCGTTGACATGGATGAAATACTTATATCATCTTCAATCCAATTAGAGGTTGTCATTTAAATTTGTCTAGTTCCTAACGATTTAATGTCTCTTGAGAAACATTTTGAGTGTGAGATTCAAGTCGAAGTGCCTCCACTAGAAAGGGGTCATTACAGACTGTTCCATGGTAATTCTATTACTGATTTTAACAGCCAAGAAGAAAAGGGTTAGGTCCATTTGTATTTGTATGTTTTTAATCCTTTTGTCTTTGATTGTTTAGAGTCTCAGATAAAATTAGTTTATAAAAGAAGAACAGATCTTAGTCAGTTCTTCCATTAGTAATGATTTGTACACTATTAACAGGAACCAATATAGGTCCAGTGTTATTTCCACCTATATACCAGTTGGTTCATTTTGATTCCTTGATTCTTACAGATCAAATTCTTTGACATCTAGATGAGATGGCAGTTTCTGTCCTTTAGTTTTAGAGAGAATCTGAGCAATGCGATAACAGCTCAGATTATTGTCGCATTTGTTATACCTGAGTTGCTCAGTTTCTGTCAACAATGAGAGCATATCAAGATACAACATATCTAGTTAAGCAGTACCAGATCCAAACACATTTGTTCTAGCATTTAGCATGAAAGCACAAATTTTTCTTATATCAAATTTAAACAAATTTTAGCCTAAGTTTTTCTTATTTCAAGTTTTACTTATTTATTTGCATTTTAAATATTTTAATTATTATTATTATTTTAATAGCTTTCCCCCCCCAGCCATCCTCCGATTAATTCCCAAAATTGGAAATTCTTTGGCATCCCCAATATTGCATTCTCACGTTCATTTGTTCCAAAAACTTGGTCAAACACTGTTTTTTACCTATACATTTGCAGAGGATTTGGATAACTGATTACATTCTTTACATAGCTGATTTTTAATAGAGGAATCTCCTATCCTTGCTTAGTTCATGATCAATATGGTACACCAACATACATGCTTCATCAAGGTCTTTTGGGTTGCCAGAGATGACCTTCCTTATGCAGGAATGTAGACCACCCATGCATCTGGTCAAGTTACTTCATCTTTCAAGTCCAAGTCCCATCAACATAGCTTGTCTACAGAACTTTGTTAAGTAGAGTACCACTGCACACTTTAAGCATGACCGTATCTAAAATATTGCTAAATATGTTGATCAGTTTTGCATTCATTTTGATAAAAATCCTCTTTTAATAGCTCTTTGAGTTCGTTTCAACTTGTTACAGTTGTCTTCTATTTCATTTCTAAAGAAACTAAATAGCCTTTCTCTCTAAATCAAAGCATGACTCTCCATTTTGAGCAAAAAAAATGTTTTAAAAAGCATGTATCAAGAATAAATTAATTTGAAACTGTAATAGTAAATTAACATTATAATCCTGAAAAGTTTGTAGTTAGCTTGTCATGATGTTATAGGTTTTTAATACCTTTTGATTTTTGGTCTATTTTAATTTTTTGAATACATATGTAATGTCCCCTTTTTAGCTCGTGTCAATTTCCCGATGGTTTAGCCTATTATCTGACCCTCGTAAGCTAATGGCAATAGTTAGAGGGTCCTATGTGGCAGATATTAGGTCGTTTTCTTCTCTAGAGTTTGATATTATTCAGGATTGGCCTTTGGGAGTGATTTGGGACTCAGTTGTGCACACTTATTATTTATAGTAAGTCACTTGGTTAATGGAGTCCAGTGTTACTATTTTTAAAAGGGCACTTGGATG
>VDFB02082443.1:0-28065 GCA_007258455.2 Sequoia sempervirens
ATGGGGAGGTAAATATTAACCAAGTTGCTAATATTCGGATTGTTATTCTTTAAAAAAAATGATCTTAGGAAATTCAGTTGTAATGGTGTGAATTTGCACCCCTAGGAAAATTCCACATTTACACTACCTCCTACCTTAGATAATTAAATCCGATAATGCAATCCTTATTTCCAACATCCTTCCTTGTCCACTTGGAAGCTATTTTACATGTCGGTGGGGGATATTCTGTCTGGGATGCTAGCATGGTGCACATACGTCTACATGGTGAGTTGTCATCCTGACAAGATTCTCGCCTCTAGAATCCGTAGAGGAATTACACTCCTCCATTGGATGCTAAGTGTAATGCTTCTTACTCCTCAGACCGACTTCAAACAACCCTTTTTCCTCCATTCTTCTCTTCAAATTAGTCTATTCTTCATTCATTCCTTCTTCTTGAACTCGTTGGATCACTCTCTCTCTTAGACACAATTCTACATTCACTTCAAGCATCACCACCTTCATTGAAGCTACAAGTTGTGTTTTTGTTGGCTCACTCTCATTTTTTTGGCAACGTTGGCCTTAGAAAGCTTGCGAGATTGCTCCTTCCTCCATTTTCCTTGAGAGCATGTGGTTGAGAAGGCGATACCTTTCCATTTTCACTCACTTTGCATTATCGTATTGATATTGTAGCATATTGTGTTTTCTTATCACTTGGTATTTGTATTTCTATGTACTCTCCTTATCATATTTCTACAATCATTGCTATTTGGTTGTCCATGGAGGTGGAAACACCAAAGCAGGGGACTGACTGAGGCAATCCTCTAAACACAACCCCAACATTTTGTCATTCTTATGTGTGCAGGTTGTTCATCAAGTGAAGTTCTTGAAGACCTCAACTTGTGAGTTCGAATGTCCATTTCTACCACCTTTCTCTTGTCAAATTCTAGCTTAGTATTGTTAACGTATTCTTCTTGTTGTGTTGTTATTTTTGTATTTTCCATCTCTATCATAGCATAAAATGTTGTTGGTCAATTTGTTAGTTAATTTATGAGTGTTTCTATCTACACTTTACTCTTTATGTCTATACGGACGCCAGCGCCCCACTGAGAAGCCAGCGCACAATGCTTGAGTCTTTGTCTTGCATTGCCTTCCTCTGGAAGTGAGTTGCTTAAGTTGCAGACTGAACCCTAGGATTTGACCCGTTTGACCCCCTGAGACATTCAAGTTAGTAGAAGGATAGTGACAGACTAGTTGTCCTTCCTTTTCAGCCCTTAAACATTAAACCTTTCTAAATCATTCATTTAGCTTGAGGTAGATCAAGGCAGCCTATTGTTTGGGGCCCTCCCATGACCTGGGGTCTTAAGTAGTCAGTCCCCTCTACATTTTGGTGAACTTGATGTGATCTATTTTGATTCTATTTCACAGGGTTTTAGGAACATTCTCTCATGTTCTAGGCGTGTTGTAGGCTTATGCGTTGCAGGGCATGTAGTCTTGCAACCCAATCTATGACCCCTAGTAGCATAGCTAGAATGATCCCTAGACATTGGGGAGCGAAGTCTAGATAGGTCACCATCCTATTTCTGAACCCTTGGAGTGTTCTAAGAAAGTCCTCTTGATGTATGCAAACATGATCTCTTTTATGCACCTACCCATCACTAAGCCTACGTCAGGTTCACCGGTTATAACTTTCATAGCGTGAGACTTACCTATGAACATCGTGAATAAAGAACCATCTCCTCTGTACATTCCTGATGTACCTCAACAAGAACATTGTAACCGGTGTTCTGGTTGACCTCACATGTCATGTGAACATTGTGACATAGGAGATCTATTGATAAACTTCTTGCATAAGGATGGCTATGATGAATCAAGGAGTACCATACGTACGCATGATGGGATTTCCATCCCTCCCATTGGTTTCATCCCTCTATAAGTCTCAATAGGACCTAGGACTGTGAATGCCCTTTTTGACATCATCCCGAAGTCAAACTTTTTCAAAGCGAAGGTAGGCATCCCATGGCTAGTTTCCATGAACATAGTCCCTTCGATGATCCATAAATGTTTGAAGTTCTCTCATGAGGGCTCAGTGCATGTTGTGCATGACATCGGGTATAAGCCACTAGTGTCACGTGGGGGCTATTATTTAGATCATTTTTGGCTTTCCCCAGTCGGTCTGCTCCCTCCAAGGATAGACTTTTTGTATCGCACTTATGTCAAATACAAGACTGGGGGCATAGCACCAAAAATGACCTACCCTCCTTCCCCCTATGCTATTTTGGTTAAAGGCTCTATGAGCACACAACACCAAGCTACCTCTTCCTCAAAAAAGGGGAAGGGGAAATATCCTCACACCAATGAGCCTTCTTCTCCCTCTGCATCTACTGTTCCATCCACTTCTGCCTCTTGCCCTACTATGGCACCTTCAACTTCCACCTCCATGCGTATCATGGGGAGTTTGATGGTGTCCACTTGGTGGAAGGCCAATTGTCAGGTTTTCAACCTTCCTGTCTTACCCATGGTGCCTCAGCCCGTTGTCTATAGTAAGGGGAAGGGTCCTCGTGGAGTTTCCTCTATGTCTCGGCCTTCACAGCCTCCTACTGCTCATGCCTCTTTGGTGGAAAATGGGAAGAGGCCCACCGCCAAGGTGCTTGAGTCTGCTTCTCCACATGTCATTGCTTCTACTTCTACATCTCTTCCTCTTGTTTCTATCCAAGAGTTAGTCCCTCTATTGGAAATGGTTGTGATGGACACTCCCATAACAGAATAGGAGCCTTTTGCTCCTCATCAAGCTGCAGCTTCCAGCTCTTACAACTGAATAAATCACTTTGCGCATGAGCATAAGCATCAAATATAGGCTTGGCCGCTAAGCAGGCTACCTTGGAGAAGACGGAAGGGGAACCAATAGTCCTTTTTTCTACATCTCTTGTTGTGCCTCCTCCTTATGTCCCTTCACTTCCCCTCACCTCGGTTCTCCTTCCATCCCCTCCGACAAACACGGATGACCCTCACCCTAAAAGGGTGCAAGTTTTCATCACTCCCTCAGATGAGCCTCCTCTCCTAATGTCTCTTCTGGACATCCCTCCTTTTCCTAAGCCCTTGGATATGCCAAATACCTTAGTGGTATTTGCTATAGTTTTTTCCTCTACCTCGTTTCCTTTCGCTTTTTCTGTGGGGATCTCACATCCCTCGATGAAGCATAAGTTGGAGGACGACCTTGCTTCTAATGGGGGTCAGAAGAAGGGATCACCTTCTTCGAGTGAGGGTTTTTCCTAGTGGTGGAGGCAGCCCCGACATCCCCCAAGTTTGTCACTTCCTCTGAGTCTTTCAATGAGGTTGGAAGTGGATCTCAAGTGACTCCTTTTCCTGTGCAATTGACACATGACACTCCTATCAAGTGCATGTTCAACTCGGTGTACAATATCCTGACTCTATCAGTGATCTTTACAAGATCAATGACTTTCACCTCATAGGAGTTGAGTGAAGAAGACCTTGAGGGGCCTTATTCCTTAGCTCTTGTCATAGGAGAGTCAGAGGGTGCACCTCTTGCTATCTTTCCCTTACAGGATTTTTTTCCTTCCCCTTACAATGATCTAGACTAGGAGAATGATGACCTCTTGATTGATGAGGAATAGGGGTGCACCTCTTATTTACCTATAGATTAGGTTTGTGTGTGTGTTGTGTTTCCCCTGTGCTTTTTTTTATGTGTTCCTAGATGACCCTTGTCACCCTTGTAGGTGCTTGGATATAGGAGTGTATTATGTTGTAAAATTCTTCTATATGTTTCATCATTCTTCTATTTGTTGTGCCTTGATTTTCAACAATTAGGGATGATGCAAAGTGTTGGGGGAATTTAGGCCTCCCTTCCATGACCCAAATGTTTTTTTTTTTCACGTAGCCTTCTTCATGATCTAATATAGTAGTGCATTGATGACAGTTCATTCGTATATTATATTATATCTATTTATATATATCTATGAGTAGTTCTGACCCTAAATTATCAAATCCCCTTGTCTCTTGATTTCTTCATCTCTTTTTTTTGTTCCTTCTTTACCTTTCTCTCTTCTTCACTTGCTTCATGATGTTGTGGTGCCTATGTTTTGTTCCTCGGGTGTATGAAAACATTTCCACGTTTACATCCCATCATGTATCGCAGGCCACAATATCATTGTCTTGTCTCTCCTTAGGATGTCACGTGCCTTTGTGTTCAACATGCACCATTATAAGGGGGGGATACCATGCTTCTTTGATTTCCAACAAGGAGTATTCAGTTGCCAACGAATCTCTTGCTGAAAATATCTCATTTTTCAAAAATTGCACTCTTCAACAAGGACCCCTAACTCCTTTCTTTTGAAACGGATTCATAGAGAAAGAATCTGAAAACTTTCCTTCAAGAAGGGAGTACTTTTTATAATTAAGTCTAAAAACCTACCCTTGCAAGGGAGTACTCTTTCCTTTGGATTATGTGACAAAAGATATCTTTCAGAAGGATTCCTTGATACTAGAATCAATTGCAAAAAATGTTATTCTTTTTAAACAGAGCATCCCTTGAGTGAACCCCTTTTCTTTGGAAGGGTTCCTAAGGGACCCCTTTGAAAGCTTCTCCTTCAATTGCTTTCTTAGCAATATGACTATTTGTTTGTCTACCTATGTGTATTTTTCTATCCAACATGTTTTTTCTATGGATTAACATGTTTTGTAGGACCAAGCACTTGTGAAGCTAATTTTTCAACAAAGCTTGGAGGATCGAGTACCTCGTCAATCTTTCCTTGCAGGACCAAGCAACTGTAAGGGAAAATTAAACTATGTGAAGCCTTTCACATATGGCCTCCCTGAAGATCAAGCACCTGTGGCACCTCCTTTGTAGGTCCGAGCAGCTACAGAACCTTTGTTCATCTTCTACTGGATCAAGCACCCGTGAAGCCAACTCTATAGGACCAAGCACTTGTAGAGCCTTTTGTTCACCTTTTGCAGGACCGAACACCTGTGGCACTTTTGTTCAAATTTCCTCAGGACTGAGTACCTATGGATCCATCTCTCTCCATCTCCTACACCCAAGTATTTCATATTGTGGTATGCTTCCTTGACAATTTCGGTATACATTCCTCAACTTTCTCTCTACTTTATCATGCATTCACTAACACTTATGCTCACTAAAGTGGGGGGAAAATGTAATGGAATGAATTTTCACCCCTAGGAAAATTCCACGTTTACACTACCTCCTACCTTAGAGAATTAAATCCAATAATGCAATCCTTATTTCCAACATTCTTCCCTATCCACTTGGTAGTTGTTTTACGTGTTGATGGGGGATATTTTGTATGGGACGCTAGTCCAGGACACAGACATTTGCACGATGTACTATCATCCTAACAAGATTCCCACCTTTGGAATCTATAGAGGCGTTACACTCCTCCATTAGATGCAAAGTTTAATGCTTCCTTCTCTGACTAACTTCAAACAACCCTTTTTCCTACATTCTTCTCTTCAAATTAGTATATTCTTCATTCAATCCTTCTTCTTGAACTTGCTGGATTACTCTTGCTCTCGGACACACTTCTACATTCACTTCAAGCATCACCACCTTCATTGAAGCAAAAAGTTGTGTTTTTGTTGGCTCACTCTCCTTGTTGTTTTGGCAACATTTCCCTATGAAAGTTTGCGAGCTCACTCCTTCCTCCATTTTCATTGAGATCATGTGGTTGAGAATGTGATACCCTTCCATTTTTACTCACTTTTCATTATCGTATTGATATTGTAGCATATTGTGTTTGCTTATCGCTTGGTATTTCTATTTCTACATACTCTCCTTTATCATATTTCTACAATCGTTTCTATTTGGTTGTCCGTGGAGGTGGGAACACCAAAGCGGGGGACTAATTGAGGTAGTCCTCTAAATACAACCCCAACATTTTCTCGTTATTCTATGTGCAGGTTGTTCATCAAGTGAAGTTCTTGAATACCTCAACTCACGAGTTTGAAGGTCCATTTCTACCACCTTTCTCTTGTCAAATTCTAGCTTGTTAAAGTATTCTTCTTGTTGTGTTGTTATTTCTGCATTTTCCATCTCTGTCATAACATAAAACCTCATTGGTCAATCTATTAGTTAATTTTTGAGCATTTTTGTTTGCACTTTACTCTTTCTATCTATGTGGATGCTAATGCCCCACTGAGATTCCAGCACATCGCGTTGGAGTCCATGTCCTACGCTACCATCCTTCAGCAGTGAGTTGGTTAAGTTGTAGACTGAACCCTAGGGTTTGACTGATTTTACCCCCTGAGACATTTGGGTTAGTAGAAGGGCAGTGATAGACCAGTTGTCCTTCATTTTCAACCTTTAAACCTGAAACCTTTCTAAATCATTCATCTAGCTTGAGGTAGATTGGGGTAACTTATTTTTTGAGGCCCTCCCATGACTTGGGGTATTGAGCATTTGATCCCCCTCCTCTACATCAATAAGCTATAAGAATCCTTAGATGATATTATTTAAAGCTTATTAAATGTTAATTTGATTCATCTTCCTCCAATACATCCATTGGACCCAAATTAACTTACTAGAACTTATGATCAAGCATTTTGTAATTTCCCTAAAGTTAAGGGAGATATTACATAGTCATGCATGGACTTTAAGCACAAAGTACAAGACCTCAAAGACAACATGATCCATGTAAAAGGTTTCAATGATAATGGAAATATTTTTGTTGTACCTACAAATAAATGATTGGGAATTTACACTAATCCCTTTCATGGTCATACAAATAATGTTGAGGCACATGATATTGATGACACACTTAGGATGATTATATGGATGATTTTCATGCTGAGTCTATGATGTATCATATCTACATGCTTTTTTGGGAGAAATTGAAACTAAGGCAACATATTCTACTACTCTTAGTCAACCTATTAATAAGGAGATCCCATAGAACAATATTATGGTCCATTCTATTTTTTTGGAAGAGTATACATCCATTAGTGATATATTTATAGATTCTATTAATCAAATGTGTGAACATAATTTTTAGTAGCAAATAATATGAAACCAACATCTTACACATGTTCAAGAATATCATTAAAGATGACTAATGAGCTATTGATTCACACTTTAGGTTGTCTCATGCTACTAGTAATAGCTAGACCTAAGGAATTTCATGTTCTATGTTGTTTTATACCTAATTCAAATATATTTTCCATTTAATTTGGTAGAGCATGGCTAGAATAATTAAGAATCATACCTTGGGTTGTACATCAATATATAAAATTCATTCATGCAAGTAGAGTTATCAAGATTAGTATTCATGCATACCAACCCATTATGGAGTTAAGCCACTTTACTTTAGATATATTTCAACTCCAAATGAACCTCCATTTAATAATGAAAGACACCTTAATGATGTATATACAATTAAATTCTTTAAACAATAAATAGAAAGAATAAAAAGAGATAGACTAGTCAAGAAATATATAAAAACCCCTTAACTTGAAAATCCTATAATGAAATTTTTTTAAAATGGATTTTAAAAATATCTTCCAAAGAGTATAATGTGAGACAAGGCATTCATGAAGCAATCAAGGAAACGAAAGTAGATCCAAAAATGACATAGAAACTATAATTTCATGCATAAAATACTACATGGATACTAAGTAAAAGTGTTTTGATATCCATAAACTCAATCAAAGAAGCAAAAAAATTGGATCAAGACAGAAATGACTAAAGCACCACCTTGTATGTCAAAAGTATAAGGACTATAAAAAAGAAACACGTGATACAAAAGGAAATCCAAAAGGAAGAGAATGGAAGAATTAGGATGATTATGATAGTTTTGGAGGATAATGATGATCCTCTGAGGACCATTTGATGTTTCATGAACATATTCTAGACTACATATATATAAACCTATATTTCTATATTTTACTTTATTTTTTCACTTTTTCCTTATCACTTTTTAATATTTTCATTATCATTTGTTTGTAATGATTTACATGCACATTTCATCTTCTATATTTGTCTCTATACTTTCACTTCACATTATTTTTATTCTTCCTATTTACACCATTATTGCCTATCATTATGCCCTTGGATTTATTTTTCTAGTCTTATGTTGCTTATGTTTACTACTTGCTAATCATTTCCTTATTCTTTCCTATTTTTACACTTTCTCCTACCTTATACATCCTTATGCTTCTTTATTTTCATCATGGTATTTGTTTATGCTCCTCATCCTTATCTACCTTATGATGTTATGGTTCATGCCTTATATTTCTCATCACATGATTATGATTCATCTACCATACTTGACATGTTTTTGTTTTGTATGTTATTTTTTTATTCATCTCATCATTCTATTATCCCATGAATAGATTTCTCCCATGTGATTATTCTCATAACTTACATATTATATTCATATAATTTTCTTTCATTTCTATATCATCATATTACATTGGGAGAACCATACCTCCCATGTGCTATGGTACACTTTTATTGTCTAATTGTTATCCTAGATCCATTTTATTAGTTTGGGGGAATTTTCCTTCCCCATTCTACATTGTACACTTTTCATTAACCTACCTTGCTTCTAGAGCTATCTTATTATATTAGGTGTATCTTTCTTTTCCCATACTTCATTGTGTCACCATTGTTTATTATTTTATATTGGGAGATTTATATCTCCCTGATAACATTTTTGCACTTGTGTTCCTAATTACATTCTTAGATCCATCTTACCACATTACAGGGGAATTATGTCTTCCCATATCCTATTATTTGTTCTTGCATTCCTTTTTATATTACAAGACATAGTAGGAACACCATTCCTTCCCTAAACTACTTACACTATACCTCTAGGGCCATTTTCACCTTATTATTTTCCCATATTGGTGTCAACATTATACCTTGATTATGTGTCAACATTATACCTTGACTATCTCTATCTCATATGTCATATTTCTTATCATTCTATATATCATTTATTTCACATGATTTATGTGTTTACATGTTACACGCTTACATTTACTCTCTTTTTTTAACTATTTTTTCCTCTCCAATTCCTTGCACATGTTGTATGCAAGAAATTAGATTAGGCCATATATCATCACTAGAATTTATATGTTAAGATTTCAAGTAGTGACTTATGCTACATTAACACTCATCACTATATTTAAACAAATATCAATCACATGATATGGTAATCCCCAATATGCCATGTCATCATATCATCACCACATTGGATAAAGCTTTAACACACCACTTTTTGTAAGGTAGAATTTCCTAAACCCTATTACTTTTAATTTTTTTTTATAAAACTAAATTAAGTTTATAATTTATACTTTAATTTAATTGTGAAATATGTTTTGTCCTCTTTGTATTTTTTTCTATGTTGTAGGTTTCAATGGAGTACACATTCAAAAGATGATGAATGTGTGAAGATATAAAGCTGGGTCCATTAATTTAAATGGAACCCAATAGCCTTAGTATGTCTAAATATTTACTTTTCATGCATTTTTTTGAGTGTGTTTACTTCAAAATACATGGTTATTTAGGCTTCACATGTACCTCAAAGTGGTTGCAAAATGTAGTGTTGAAATTTGCATACCTATGCTAATTTCAATTTAGTTTTGGGCCCATTTTAAGAGGATGGATTAATATTTCTTATGTAGAAACATGTGACAAAATACTTATATTTTTCTCCTCCTCCAATCCTTTTCCACCCTCATTTACTCATATGTTAACATATTTATACACATTTAATCCTATCTTTTCCTTATTTGTAGGTGATTTCTAGGATGTGTATGATTGACCCCACATGACACAAATTTGATGTAAATCTTAAATGTTTAAACTTCAATTTGTATACTCCCATTCTTTCTTCATAATCACTAGGAGCTAAATTGCTAAATATCTATGTGATAGGTCATTGTGTCTTGGTATCGAAAGATTTTTATTTGAGCATTAAAATGCATCTAAAAATTATTTGATTATCATTCAAAATCCTAGAGAATTAAAAAGCATCCAATAAGAATATTTTAAATTGATACATTAAAATGAATGGTACTTGCATCAAAAATCACATCCTAAATCACATACAAACTTGTTTGTTATCTACCAATATTTTATAAGGTTGTAAAGTAAACCATTAGAGAGGGTTGAATGAGGAGAATGTGAAACCTAAAAATGTAACTATAGAGAAGGGGGGTTCGCTACTCACGATTTCTCTTCACTCAGTGAGCCTCACGAGGTGAACTGCCCTAAACTACCTCAAGGAACAACGACAAGAGTTCTAGAATTAGAAAGAGCAGGTCACAGAGATTCTCTGGATAGACAGACAAGCTCTTGGCCAAAGGATGTCAGTGTGAGATAAGGATGATAGTGTGGCATGCTGGCATCCAAGAGGCACACTGGCATCTTGTACGGAACAAAAAGTGAGTTTACCATAGAAAATGACAAAGTGGCTACTTCTACTCTAATTGCTAAGAAATCTTAGAATGCAGGAAAGTAACAGAATTGAAATAAAGTGAAGTAGAAATGATAGAGATAAGGAGAAGAAAGGAAATTCTTATAACCGCGCAAGTGATGAAACCTCGAATGAATGCCTTCAAAACCTACATGCATGATATCTAGAGAAAGTATTGGGGTTGTAGAGGGGTTTTCCTTAGTCAAACCCTCATTTTGGTGTTCCCACCTCCACAAACAACCAAATAGAAAGAAAGAAATAGAAAAATCATGTGGTGAAAGCAAGACCCGCTTCAGGAGTAGAACCCACACCACCAAGTATGAGTGATAAAAGCAATCCCTGCTTGAGGAGGAGAACTTGTATCACAAAGTAAAAATGCAATAGAAAGGAAATATGGAATCCCATGATGTTTGCAAGCATAAGGAAAAGGAGATAGATGTGAGAGCCAAGAGGGCTACAAAGAGTGTTGTAAGAGCTTGAAAAGATGTAAGAATGTTGATTTAGCAAGCTATATGAAGCTATGCAAACAAGAGCTGGAGTGTAGAAGGCTAAATCCAAAGCAAGAGAGAAGCTAGAAGCAGAAGAGAGTTGTAAATGAAGTGAAAAGATAGAATTTAAGGAAGGAAAAGAAGCTTCCGGGGAAATTACAAGGCATCTCGAGCCGTTACCACTGACCAAAGGTGGTGACAAGTGGAAAAAATGCATGAAAATGATCATTTGAATGTTGAAACATTGCAGGACGCTAGCGTGGCATGCAGACATCCGTGTGTCATGCTAGTGTCCAGACACGTCATGCTACAAAAAAATATGAATGAGAAAGGCACAAATTTTGATGCAAGGATTGCGCATGAAGGGTAGTTGTTGAAAAGGGGTGTTGAGCATCCTGAGAGGGAAAAAGGCTGATGCGGGGGCTAAAATGAGCCTCCAAATTCTAAGGGAGTGGACACTAAAGTGGATACAAGAATGAATGTGAAATTGTGAGGGGTGTAATTTTACTACTATACATTTTTCCCCCACTTTAGCGGGCATATGAATCTACACTAATATGCACGCTAAAGGAAATCTACTAAACATAAATAACATCATATGCCAAAAGGATACTATAGAGGAAGTAGATAACTCTTCAAACCATGAAAGCATGCCCCCAAGCTCAAGACATGCAAAACAAATGCATTAGACAAGAGAAACTTGCACCAGTCAACAATGTTAGCACACAAAAAACTAAAGGATTTGAGTCAACAAAGTGAAAGAGACCTCGATGTAGAAGGTTTTCAAGTAGTACTATGTGTCATCACCAAATTAAGAAATAACACACAAAAGAATTCTAAAATGAAGAGAGGAAGGGCATATACTCAGGACGAAGAAGATGCATATCTTCAATCCAGTATATACATGAGAGAAGAGAAGAGAATTTAAGAATGTAAGTGCCTCACAGGCTCACAGACCTGCAAGGAAGGTCTCCTCCAAGATCTCTCACATGAAGGATACCAAGAAAAGTGCCTTATAGACCCACAGAACTGTAAGGATACGTCCCCCAAGATCTGTCACATGAAGGATACACAAAGAAAGCACCCTATAGACCCACAAACCTGCAAAGAAGGTGTCTTTCAAGATCTATTGCATGAAGGAAACCCAATAAATCACCCTATAGACCTGTAGACCTGTAGGGAGGTATCCCCCAAGATCTCTCACATGGAGGAAACCCAAAGAAAGCACCCTATAGACCTACATACCTGCAAGGAAGCATCCCCCAAGATCTCTCACATGGAGGAAGCTGAGAAAGCACCCTACAAACTCGTAGACCTACAGGGAAGGTGTCCTTCAAGATCTCTCGCATGAAGGAAACCCAAGAAAGCGCCCTACAAACCCACAAACCTACAAGGAGGTATCCCCCAAGATCTCTCACATGGAGGAAACCAAGATGAAAGTGCCTTATAGGCCCGTAGACCTGCAAGGAGGCGTCCCCCAAGATCTCTCCCATGGAGGAAACCTAAGGAAGGGTACTCCGCAGAGTCAGAAAGAGACTTCACAGGTGCACTTGCAAAGCAAAAATGATCATGAAGGAAAGTAAGCAGACAACCACGCAAACCGTCGATAGATTGGAAATTTTTCAAAGGGTTCCCTCAGGAACCTGTCAAAAGAAGAGGGGTCCACTCAAGGGATGCACTGTTTGAAAGGTGAGGTCTAGTTGGGCTGCCCCCAAGCTAGACGCAAATGATTTCATTTGAGATATAAGCTTTCAAAGGGGGTCCCTCAGGAACCCTTCAAAACAACAAGGGGTCCACTAGAGGGATGCTTTGTTTGAAAGTGTATAAAGAGGAGAGAGAGGGTCCTTAAGGAGGGAACACATCTCCAAAATGAGTTATCACTACCCCCAACATATAGGTGAGGAGAACCATGCAAACATAAAGGATAGAGGTAAACCTTGATATCAATTTTCATGCAAAGAAAAGGTAGGTGCATTAATCAAACAGGAGTTTGATGGCACCTGAATCAAGAATTTGTTGTATTTTATCCTTCAAGGCCTTACATTCACTAGTGGAATGGCCAAGCACTCGATGGTATGCACAAAAAGAATGTTTTTCTTTATCATGTTCATGAGATTTCTTACGTGTGGGAGAAGGAAGAGTAATTAAGTGGGCTTTTAGAAGTTGCAGAAAAATATGATCTTGCTCATATAGAGGATGAGGAGTAGGAAGCAACCCTTTCTCTGTGGAGAAAGAATTGACTGCTCACAAGAAGAAGACATGAAGATAGCAAACAATGGAGGATTTACATGGAGAGTGTTATTCCAAAAAAGGGGATCATACTCCTCTACGAGATCACCATCATCTTTCCTAATAGGATTACCAACATTAACCTCTTTAATAGAAGTGTGATCATCTTCCTCAGAAGGAGGAGGATCAGCATCAAGGACATTACAACTATTTCTCACATTACCCCACGATATAGAAGAATAACCATCTTTGATAGCAGGTTTGGATGAAGTTATCAAAAGGAATAAGTGGATCAGGTCAAGTTTATATTCTTGAATGCAGGAATTTGCAAAGTCTAGAGAACCCCAATCATCACCAAGACATGCATTCCTTTGAGAAGTAGAAAGAGTAGACTTAAGATTTTTTGCTTCAGAAGGATCTTCTTCAAGGACATCTATCTCAAGAGTATCCTTTGTAGTAGGTACTGTTGGAGTAAAAATCGACGCATTGGAAGACACTGAAGGGATAAAAGTAGGCACAACTGAAGCCTGACCAGTTGCTGCCATTTCACATAAGTGCATAGCCTCAGGTTCAGCCTTAACTTTGACTACTTTATTGTTACAAATAAACTTAATAGATTTATGCAAGGTAGACAGGACTGTACCCATAGCATGAATCCATGATCTACTAAGGAGGTTATAAGGTAACTTTTTTGCCATAACATATACAAGGGTGGGTACAGTAACGGGTCCCAACCTCAAAGGCAATACTATCGTGCCTAGGGCCTGTCAACCGACATTATCGAACCCATGAATTTCAACAGAAGAAGCATTAAGAGAAGATGATTCAATATTAATCTTAGGCAATAGATCAATGCTACATACATTGAGCGTTGAGCCAATGTCAATGAGAGTACATCTAATTCCAATATTATTAATATTAACTATAATCATTAAAGGGTCCACTTGCTTTTGTACTTTTGGAGGCGGGAGTTCCTGTGGATAGAATGTAATATTTGGCGAATCCGCATGAATATACACCATCAACACACTAGCATCTGTCGGCCTAGCAGAAGAAGTCAAGGGGATCTTTTGCAAGGATTCTTGAAGCATTCCTTGATAAACTGGAGCATACAAAAGCAAGTCCCATAGTGAGATCTTAGCCGAAGTAACACAGAGTTGCTCGACAAGATTGTAATCACTAGGTACTTTATTTGTAAGTTTAGGAGCATGAAGAAGGCTTGGTTGTTTATTCATTCTATTTTCATAAGTATGGGCTACTGCTCTATAAGAGGGAGCCACAAAAAAATCAGGAGAGTCACTATCAAATGGAACACCATTAATAGAACAAACCCTTTTAGGAGAAGGACTAGCCAAAGTTACATAGATGACTAGTCTCTTAGGCCTTTGAGGGGCAATAGAGACATATATTATATTTATAGACTCATCACAACTAGTAGAATAATTATTTGAAGACATATTCTCAACATCGATCCGAGGATCAAATATGGAAGGATATTCATCATCTCTAGAAGAGAGTGTATTGGAATAAAGATGAGATTAATCATTCACAAGTGCAACGCCTCTAGAAGAGAGTGCATTGGAATGAAGAGAAGGTAGAGTAACATTAAGAAAAGTATCAATGATTTCATCTTCTTGCAAAAAAATATCCTCCAACACAAGACGAGTTTCATGAGAAGGATCAAAGATACCAAGTGACATAGGCAAAGCCAAGTCACCATCACATGCATGAAATGAAACATCATTAATGCTTTGAATAAAACTAGATATTGAACTAGTAAAAGAAGATATTAAATTCATTACGATTTTTTTGGTATTTTCTAGGTTCTAGTAATTTGCATTTTCGGAGGTCTTCAGAGCAAAATTTGAGGTCAGAACTTGCATTTGTCCCTAAATTTTAGTTGCGAAGGCAAAATATTTTAGGGACTAAACTAGTTCTCTAGGAGACCTTTCCAATGGTGCAAACGGTTTTGAATTCCGAGCACCGAGTCAAAAGTTATGACCCCGTCAAGTGGGGGTAAATAAATTCCTAGTTTATACACCTAAAAATGGTCTGGATAATCTAATTAATTAAATACGACTTGTTTGATTAATTAATCTTAATTTCATATATTATTAAATAAATAGAAATATTTATTTATATAGTTCACATTTAATTCTTCTAAATTCTTCCATTATTCCATCTTAATTAAATAAAAAAAATTAATACTTTGTTTTATTTAATTATCAAATTCTTCTATTTTAAATCACATCATTCTATCTTAATTAAATAAACAGGTTCACATACTTTGTTTTATTTAATTGTTCATTTCTTTCATATTTAATTTAATAAATAGACTTCTATAGTTTGTTTTATTAAACTTAATATCTTATTTCTTCCTAAATTTGAATAAATCCAAAATATTCAAATCCTACAGCTCATCATATCTCACCAATAAAATTAGATATTTCATGTCTAAATTAATTCAATTGGCATTCACTAGAAAGCTGTGGAGACAAATTGGAGACAAATTGACAATCTCTCAATCTCCTTTCCCTAATTCTTCCTATTATCTGGCCTGATGTTTTCATGGGGAGAATCCATTCCCATAATCAGCTCAAGGTTTTTCATCTCTCACCATTCAATCCTCCAAATCAAATCCAAGCCTTTGTTGTGTTGCCCCTTCACAAAATTGTTGTCGTGAGTCTATAAATACAACCTTCCTCTACAAGAAATTGATCCTGAATCTGAACTTTGTGCAATCTTACTTTGCAAAAATAGCAATCAAGCATCTTAACAATAACAATATCATTTGGTAATAGCAATCATAGCATCAGTAGAATCAATATCACGGTTGCATTGTAGTTTACTGTAGCTTCCTTTTATCATATTCATGTCATTTTAAATTATAGTAGCTTCATCATATCATCTAGAAATCATCATACAGGATTATATTATTGCATTTTAGCAGCATCTCATTCTCTAGATTGGCATTTTAATAGTCATAATGCTCACCAAATCTAAGAGCCCCATGACTTAATAAATCTTTAGAGATAGAAAACAATATGACACTTTCAGTAGATTTGTGCTTTTAAATTAGTTTAATTGCTTTTAGATCTTTGATATAATGTCTTATTAAGAAGTTCTTTCAGTTATTTACTTATTTACTTATTCTACACTTACATTTTGGCACCCACTGTGGGGCCCTAACCCTATATTTTAACAATTTTTTTCTGAAAAGTGTTTGTACAGGATTCTAGCGTGTTCTTTTAGCGTGACCTAAAGATTTTGCAGCGCTTTTGATGAAATTTTTAGTGCTTTTGATTGTTTTAGCGCATCCAACGAAAACTTCAGCACTTAGGAAGACTATTTTAGCGCATCCACCTGAGGCTTCCAACACTGTTGACTGTTCCATGATCAATCATGTTTCAGCGCTTCCAACAAATTTTGCAATGCTTTCGACAAATTTTGCAAAGCTTCTGACAAATTTTGCAGCGCTTTCAATAATTTTTGTAGTGCATATGATCAATTAAGTGGCACTTATGACCTATGTTATAACACATTTGTAACTTATTATCTGGATCCGACGCGACCGTGGCCAGTAATTTCATTTTTTCATTTGGACTAAAATGAACCAATCCTAGGGTAGTCATCATACATTTTCTATTTCAATTAAAATTGACACCATATCTTTTGTGAAGCAATATCTTCACATAGAGTATCAAATTGTTGTTTGGGTTTTAAAAATTGAACATTTGTCTACTGTGATTGTGTGGTGATAGGCCTATGCTCTTCCCTTAACTGGGTGATCAAAATGTCTGACTCATCCTTTAATTTTATGTATTTTGTGCTTTATTAAATCCTTTAGAAGGTCTGTCGTAGTGGGAAAAAAGACTCATCTATGGGAACGACCTGAGTGGGAACAAACCAAAGCCAGGTTTTCCAACCCACTATAAAATAAAAGTGAATTTGGGGAAACCCACATTCACCAGAAGTGTGCAAGATAACCATCCCAAAAAATTTTGTTCTAAAGATTGGGAGGTCTCCTGAGGGAGTTTATCATTTGCCGCTTCAAACGGAAATCCTATCTACGAACCATATTGTATTATCCAACTTGTCAGTTTCTGAACATTGTAATACTCAACAGTGCAAGGGGAGGGAAGAATCAGCCCCCAAGATAGTCACCATATAATTTCCAAGGATCATTTGCTCAAGGGATTGAGAAATCTAACTTTTAGTATGCACCTAGAAAAGACAAAAACACGGGCACCCTCTAGGGGGTGACACAGCTGTGTGAGTTGACTCAATTTTAAGATGTAGGATGTTTGAGTATAACGATGACCTTTTGAACTTAAGAGTGAGTCTACTTGAAGTGTATTCTTTGTTAAAAACCTATGGAAATCAAGAAGGATCATGTTTGATTCTTAAACATACACTTACTGTTTAGATTCTAGGACTTAAAAATAATTGTTCTACAATTGCTTGTTGTGTTTTCAAATCATTAAATCAAATAAAGATCATCCAGAAAAACACAAAGAGACAGAAAAAATCAAACTGTGAAATTTATGATTAGGGATTGGAAATCCACAATGTTTGTCAAGAAATCCCTCACAACAAAAGTCAAGAAACCAAAGAAGCAACTTAGCTATAATTTTCAATGAAGAGCTATTTCACAAAAACATAATCATAGTCGACCCATTCGTCAGTCTTTCATCCCACAACCAGCAATACAATATTCCAACAGGCCAGATCAATTCTTGCAATAGAGAAAACTTGGAAACATTTGGCTTTTCAACCAAAATCAGAGTGTTACTAGTAGAGATATCCTATCAAAATACCAAAAATCTAGAAAATTACAACAAAAAAAAGTTAGTCTCTTCACGAAGAAGAAAATTAGACAACACTATGGAATCCTAAAATAGCGCTTACACAATCTGTTTTAGCACTTTCGCGTTGTATTTTAGTGCATTCATAGTTGAAATAGCGCATTTGCAGTTTGTCTTAGCACATCTGACAAATCTTGTAGCACTTCTGCCAACTGTAAACAAAATTTACCAGTGTCAAGAAATCACCAGTATTATAGCGCTTACAAAGTCTGTTTTAGCGCTTCTACGCTATCTTTTAGCGCATACACAGTTGAAATAGTGTATCTACAATTTCTTTTAGTGCTTTTGATAAATTTTGTAGTGCATCTGTTGACTGTAACTAAAAATTACCAATGTCAAAATTTACCAGTCTTTTAGCGCATCCACGGTCTGTTTTAGCGCTTCTACCTTGTTACACAACGCTTTTACCATAACTTTGAGTGCATCATCAGTCTGTTTTAGCACTTCTACCATCTATAATAGCGCATCCATAGAACAAAAAAATAGAGAGCTTGTAGAAACATTTGTCAATTTGTTGGCATCAAAAACTCAGGTTTTTATCAAATAGAAACATTTTTTCAGTCCAGACAGTGTCTTATACCTGAATCAAAATAGGTTCTTACAAGTCAAAAATATTTTCAACTTAAACCCGGATCTTGTAAACTACAAAGTGTCCAATTATCAATACACAAATCTTGATTATTGAGTTAAGTTTCCTCATTAGGATTTTGACATCCTACAATCACGAAACAAAACACAATATCAAATTTGTAACTTGGTCTCATCAATAGAATATACCATTCTATTTGACTTTGTTAAAATCCAATTGACACTCATCCAAACACTAAAGATCAAAGTTTAAGTGAGAAAAACAAACACTTGTATGCCAATTTTGACAAGGTTACAAAGACAAAAACTTAGAGAAAATGAAATTGAAACATCAAATGTCATGGCTAAAGAAAACCCCTTTCACAGATTCCAACAAAATGATCCAAATGAAATAACCCAAGAGGATGTCAACACATCACAATATGATCTAAATTTCCACAAATTCATGGAAAAGGTTTTAGAACAAGATATGGAAAAATATCTTTTGATGCTAGCTAAGCTAGGTGCAAAACTTCCAAAAGACTTTGATGTCAATCGACTGAAGGAAACACCTAAAGCAGCTGAAACTGAACCACACAACATGCAAAACATAGATCAAGTGGTTGCCTTAACATTTCAAATGCAAAACTTGCAACAACTTCAAGATATGCAAAAGGGAACCATGAAGAGGTACTCATTACAGGACATTTGTCCTTACCCGTTTCATCTGAGTGTAGACATGATACCATTTCCAAGACATTGCGAATTCTCCAAATATGACAAGTACAATGGCAAAACAAATCCAATTGACCATGTAAGGGAATTTAGAACAATGATTTTAGAGTTTGCATAAAAGGATACTTACCTAATGAGGTTATTTCCTAGGAGCTTAGGAGGTCACTGTATGGAATGGTTCTCCAAATTACAACTAGGGATTCAATCCTTTGAAGAACTAGTCAATAGATTCATCTCACAATTCTCCTTCAACATTCAACATGGCATAACCATACAAGATTTCTGCAACATGAAACAAAAGAAGGGTGAGACATTCCTAGCATTCTTAAAATGTTGGTGAAAGTTGTTTGCTACATATCCTCGATCTATACCTGAGGAGGAAAAGATTGAATTATTTATCGACAACTTAAATGATGACATGAGTTATAGATTGGAACTGCAATGTCCCCCGACATTTGAAAAAGTGATTGAGAACAGGCTTAAAATCGAAGAAGCCCTATTCAAAAGAGGAGTGATTAAACATTACAATGATACATCAAAAAATGCAAATTCCTCAAATCACTATGGAAACAATGACAAGCCTAAATTTTGGCAGAAAAATAGAAATATTGGGAACAATGATACTACAACTAACACAAAATATGAAACTAGTATTCAATTTGATGGAAACAACTGTAAAAAAAAATCAAAATGACAACCAAAACAACAATCAAGGTACCACTCAAAACAATAACCCAAACAATGGAGAATCTCGATCAACATCATATCAAAGACAATACAATCGACAAAGATTTACACCACTAGGACAAACCTTAGAATCAACAATGAGAGAGCTTAATGCAAATAGACTTATTACCCTACCGGAAGCAAGAAATTGGGAACCGAAAGTAAAACCATCTTGGTGGAATGATGATGATTATTGCAACTTTCATAAAAATAAAGGACATAAAATGAATGATTGTATGCAATTAAAGCATATGATACAAGATTTGATTGACAACAAGAAGGTATTTGTCGAAGGACCTCAAACAAACAACGATCACAATGCGTTTACAAATCCTTTACCTAATTATGAAAAAGGGGAGTCTTCTTCAAGCAGTAAAGGAAAAAGTGTAAACTACATTTATGACAACACCATTCTTTGCATTTCTGAGGTTGAGGAAAATAATGTCATTGATAATTAAAGAAATAACATTAGCATCAATGGCACCGTATCCCTGAACGTGATCCCAAACATAAACACATCCAACAACCAAATCAATATCATAAAAATCAAGGAAAGACAAGACTATCAACCAGTCAATGTAACGATGAGGGGGTAATCCAAAGTGATACTAAAAGGAGTTGTACCTAAAATCACTACTCCCCCTCCAAATCAATATAGCATAGTTGATCAACTACAGAAGATACCAGCATAGATATCCATACTAGAACTCCTTAAAATTTCACCATCACATAAGAAGGTTTTAGAATAGGCTCTTGTGGCCACAACGATACCCAATAATCTGGATGTCTGTCAATTTCAAGCTATGGTGGGACATTTGACCATGCCTCATTGTCTGTCATTCTCCAAACAAGATGATGTGTCACTTAATCATCCATATAATGCAGCCCTTCATATAGAAGTTTTAATCCATAAACACCATGTCAAGCATGTCTTAATAGATGGTGGAGCTGGATTAAATATTTGCAATTTAAAATTGATTCATGCACTAGGTTATTCTGACAATGCCATAGATGCAAGAAGAAAGATCACAATAAAATCCTATGATGAAGAAGAAATATCTTCCAAAGGATTGATTGTGTTGCTAATTCAAGTGGGACCAGTTGTCAAGAATGTAGTTTTCAAAGTGTTAGAAAAGGAACTAACTTATAATATACTCTTGGTATGTCCATGGATTCATGAAATGTAGGCAGTGTCTTCGACCTATCATCAATGTTTAAAGTTTACAGTCAATGGACATGAAGTCACCATATCAGCTAATTACAATAATCCCTAGACTTGTAACATGCTTAAAGAAACTCAAGACAATTTGGTACCTCATAACAGAGAAGCAAACACATCTAGTTCATCCAATGGTGAAAAGCAACTAAATTTTATATCCAAATGGGTTGAGAAAATGATCAATTAAAAGAAACAATTGTTGATGTTCCCACATCATCAAGCAATGAAGCTCAACTAGATTCTCTATCACAACAATTCAGAAACAAGATCCAGTTAAAAGACAAGGGAATGGGAGAATAATCCCTTGAGAAATCTTTATGTCTTTCACAATTTTTGTCATCTCCACGAACATATGGACGACCATCAACATCGACACAACCATCATCAACACCTACCACAACTTTTAATGATAGATCAGTATGGAAAAGGAAAGGCTATCTTAGAGAAAATGGGATATGAAGGACAAGGACCCATAGGAAAAAGGAAATAAGGCATTATAGAACCCATTCAACCCCTCACACTTTAGCCTAAAGACAAAACAGGATTAGGCTATACATGGGAATCAAAAGAAGTAACTCAGAAAGTTGTAGAAATAATTCTTCAAATACGGGATGGTTCTGAGACAGATTCTAATGAATATGAGTGGGACTCTTTATCAGAAACATCATGCAGGGACATACAAATTGATGTTATAAAAGAGTATTCACCTAAACATGAGGAGGGACAAGGCTCATGGATTAGACCCCTTGAATTTGGATCACAAAATATCGATGACTCAAGTGAGGATGAACAAATATCAAGTGAGATAGACAACTTGGAGGAGAGTACTATCATAGATCTTGACATTATGATTGAAATTTTTGAAAACATTGCTATCAGAACCTTTACTGCCATTGACCTTACCCAATCCGATGACTTCTTACCATTAATGCATCTTGAACTTATAGACTGGGAACCTATTGAACCTATTAGTATTCCTATATTTGAGAACGATGATGCTATCATAAATTTCCTTTGTTGTGACTAACCTGACACAAGTGCAAATCATAAATCTCATAATGGCACTCTAGGTCAAGAGGGTGTCAAATCTGTCAATTGTAAAATTGAAAACAGGAGCAATAGATCTAATGGTGAAAACCATTCAATGGCAGCATTAGATCTTTAAAAAGTAAAAATAAAGAACATATCTGACAGTGAAAACCTCTCTGAGGCATCGAAGGATGGAAGATTTGACACCCTTCCAGAAAATTTCCATGAAAGATCATCAGTGTTGGTGGAACCTACACACTCAATCAATATTGGCATAGAAGAAAAGACAAAAATGCTATATCTAGCAGCAACAATGACAAAACAAGAATATCCAGAATTTGTTAAGTTCTTTGAAGAGCGACATATCAAATTTGCTTGGTCATACTCTAATATGCCAGGGCTAGATCCAGATCTTCTGATGCATCATCTATCTTTACCATCTAGAATCAAACCAGTCAAACAAAAACTAAGGAAAATGCATCCCCACATCGCATTGATGGTAAAAGCTGAGCTGAAAAAGTTGTTGGATACAAGGTTCATCAGATAGATCGATTATGCTGAGTGGATTTCAAATATTGTACCTATATCTAAACCAGAAAATAGTATCAGAATATGCACAGATTTCAAAGATCTAAATAAAGCATGTACAAAGGATGATTTTCCTTTACCAAACATTGACATTATTGTCAATTTAACAGCAGGACATGCCATGTTGTCACTAATGGATGGATTCTCGAGGTATAACCAAATCAAGATAGCACCCAAAGATCAAGAAAAGATAGCATTCACATGTCCATGGGGCACATTCTGTTGGAATGTCATGCCTTTTGGGTTGAAAAATGCAGGTGCAACATATCAATGTGCAATGACCACTATATTCCATGACATGATGCATGCTTTTATGCAAGATTATGTTGATGATATATTAGGAAAATCATACACCAGGAAAGGACATCTAGAGATTCTAGGAAAAATCTTTACAATGCTGGAAAAATTCAATGTCAGATTAAATCCAAAGAAGTGTGTGTTTGGGGTTACATCGGCAAAGCTCCTCGGATACATAGTTTCAGAAAAAGGCATAGAAGTGGATCCGGCTAAAGTCTTGAAGCAATAATGGAAATGCCACCTCCCAAGAATATCAATCAGCTACAGTCTCTACAGGGTAGGTTACAATCAATCAGGAGATTTATCTCCCAAATGGCAGATAAAAGTCATCCATTCAATCATCTACTACACAAGAATGTCTCTTTCAAGTGCGATGAAGGATATGAAAAAACTTTTACTCAAATAAAGAAATATTTGATGTTGCCTCCCATACTCATGCCACCTACATAAGAGAGACAATTGTTATTATACATAGCAACAACATAGATTTCTTTAGGAGCTCTATTAGCACAAGAAGATCCTGAAGGAAGGGAACAAGCTATATACTATATCAACATGACTCTGAATGGTTATGAAATAAACTATACCTTCATCAAGAAAGCATGTTTGGTGGTGGTATTTGCTACCCAACAGTTGAGGCATTACATGTTAACCCACACAGTTAAGCTCATTGCAAAGATTGATCCGTTAAAATCCTTACTCAACAAGGCTACTCTAATAGGGAGATTAGCCAAATGGGTCGTGATATTAAGTGAATTTGATACCCATTATGTGGATAGGAAAGCCATCAAAGGTCAAGTGATTGTCGATCAATTAGTTGAAGCTCCATTATTTGATGATCATCCAATGAACATTGAGTTTCCTGATGCAAACATTCTAACTGTGACAACACAACCATGGAGACTTTATTTTGACGAGTCATACACACAACGTGGGTCTGGTGCGGGAATCCTTTTTGTCACACCTCAAGGACATACAATCCCAAGGTATTATAGACTCATGTTTTCATGCACAAATAATGTAGTTGAGTATGAGGCTTTGATTATTGGTATCAAAGTGGTAGTTGAATGGAATATCAAAGAACTGCAAGTATATGGTGATTCACAGCTAGTCATTTATCAAGTAAATGACGAATATCAAACAAAGGATGAGAATTTGATGCCATACAAGAAGATGATAGATGAGCTCAAAAATTACTTTGTAGATATCAAGTTTGAACAAATTCCTAGGGCATAAAACAAAGCTACAGATGTTATGGCTACAATTGCTTCTCTTTTACAATTGTCAGAAAAATGAGGTCGTTATGAGTTTATGGTAGAACAAGTGTCTACTCCTGCCTATGATAGCCCAGAATCTCAGACCATATGCCATTTAGTTGACGTTGAATCCTCCATTTATGGAAATACCTATGCTTACCTAAAAGATAATATCCTTCCTCTCGATCTTTCCAGAAACCAAAAACGCAACTTCATCTGCCAATCTGCACGACATACATTAATTGTTGGCATACTTTACAGTTGAGGTCTAGATGGTACTCTTCTCTGGTGTCTTGAACATGATGAGTCTGAGAAAGCTTTACGTGAGGCTCATGAAGGTATTTTTGGAACTCATTCAAGCAGACCAACCTTAGCAAAGAAACTCCTCTGTTTGGGGTATTACTGGCCGAATATGGAGATAGAATCCTATCATTTTGTTAAAAAGTGCCAAAAATGTTAGATACATGGTAATTTAATCCATGCACCAGCACAAGAATTGCACTCGTTCACATCAACATGGCCTTTTTGTCAGTGGGGACTGGACCTAGTAGGGAAGATCAATATGTCTTCATCCAATGGGAAAAAATTTATAATCACAACAACAAAGTACTTTACAAAATGGATAGAAGTGGTTCCTTTAACAACAATCACAGGAAAATAGATCTCGTCTTTCATACTGAACTACCTCATCTGTAGATATGGAATTCCCCAATCCATAGTAACAGACAATGGGTGACCCTTTAAGAACTAGGATGTCCAGGAATTATGTGAGAAGTTTCATATCCAACATCATTTCTCAACACCGTACTACCCTTAAGGAAATGGCCAAGCAGAGGCCTTAAACAAAACAATTCTAAATTTTTTAAAGAAGACGATTAATGATGTTGGACATGATTGGCATGTTCAGTTAAATCCTACTCTTTGGGCATACCGAACTAGCATCATAACACCCATAGGAGATACTCCATATGCATTGGTATATGGATCAGAAGCTATACTACCCATTGAGGTTGAAATTTCATCACTCTGTGTATCATTGAAAGGTATCATTCTAGATGAGGATTATAGGGTCTCTAGACTGCAAGAGTTGGAACTATTGGATGAATGTCATCAACAAGCTATGAATTATTTGATGAAATATCAACAGAGGATGTCCAGAAGCTACAATCAAAGGGTAAAGCCTAGGGTCTTTTAGGTTGGAGACTTGGTCCTAAAAGAAAACCCTAGAAATCAACAAGATAGAGAAAAGAAAGGGAAGTTTGAACCTAACTGGCTAGGTCTCTTTGTCATCATATCAGTTTATGGATTTGGAGCTTATCATCTGTCTACACCTTAAGGGGATCTATTTGATGAACCTATCAACAATATCCATCTCAGAAAGTTCTACGCCTGAATCACCTAGTGCACGGTTCAATGGTTACCTTGATGAAAACCTGAAAAATAGGCGTCTTGGTGACAGAAAAATACAAAAAAAATTAGAAAAACAGAAAAATACAAAAATATTAGAAAAGAGAAAAATACAAAAGAATCAAAAAGATTGAAAAAGTGCAATAAAAACATGTAGTGAAAACCTGGAAACAGGTTCTATTTGTGATTTAAACTAGCTTTTCTATCTATTGGATGCATGCCATGGTTGTTACTTCTACCATCAATTTACATCCATTATCATGTCATTACGAGTGGTCAAGTCCCACCCTATCTTGGGGGGAAAATTTGGACCTCACTAGGGGCAATAAACTTGAGCTTAATCAAATGAACAAACGATAGTATGACACCGCAACAAAAAAAATGATCGAAACATAACCCAACGTGAAACATCAATCACCATCAAAAACACATTGGACATCCATATCATATCAGAAAATCCAAAAACAGGTCAAAAGTTAGTCTCCAAAAAGTAAAAAACAGAGTGCACCAGTTGAACTACGTGGTCTCTGCATGTATAACATAGGCAAGGCTGATATTTGATCAACCCTTGAGGCCCCTAGGATAGGTATTTAGGTTAGGTTTTGGTCAAAATATAGAAAATCACAAGGACATCATAAAATCAAATCAAGATGGATGATCTAATCTAAATAATGATTGAAATACTTTAAGTAAAGGTTGAATATGTTGTACTTTGATCTTTGTTATCATTTCTTTGGAGCAACTTGATGATGTACTGATCTAGAGAAGCTAGGAAGGAGAATGGTATTTTCTTTATCTGTTTTCTATGAGTTGATCATTATTATTATGTGAATTGTCACAGGAAGTGCTCTACAAAGTATCATGGATGGCATTCAAAATTCACATAGGAAAGTGATTGATTCTTGTTTGTTTATGTAAGAAATGCTCAGGTCATCTCTATTTAATTATACCTAGATGCTTGTGTTAACTTGCACTATCAAACATCATGGAAGTAGTACTCAGGTCATCATGGTCTAAATATACCATTGATGCTTTAACTGACTTTCAACATTTTTAAAGCTCTATGATGATACAAAGCATAATAAAAGTACTATTGAGATGCCAATGTTTGCATGTAGATTTGCATGATAAATTAGATTGCATTCATAATAGTTTTACATCTGCAAAGTATTTGTTACATAGAAGGGTGACCAATTCCAAACAATGATATCTTTTCTCATAATGGATTGAGTATACTTGACATTAACAAAAAAATCATAATTATCATATAGTTGCATCATCATTTTCATTGCATACATATAGAAATCATTTATTTTATCATTTCATCATTCATACATTTAAATCAAATAATTTGCATTGATCATATCATATTTTTATATCAAACATCATAAAACTGCATAAGAAATTCTCAAAAATAAATCTCTATAGTTCAATTTCATTCATCCATTAAATCATATCATATATCATGTATTCAAAATCCCATTATATTCATCATTTTTCATTCACTTATTACATCATATATTTGCATTTATCACAAGAATAAAACTGTACACATCCCATTTACGTCGCACATCATATATCATTTAAACCATCACATCCATTATCATGCATATAGGCACATTATAATATAATTTAGAATTACACATCATCATGCATATATTTCATACATCCATATATCATTATTATGTACATAAATAGAACATCATAAATCATAGCATATCATCATGATTATAAAACTACATCCATAACATCATAATATAAGGATCATCACATAGTACATAGAACATAGAAAATAAATGCATCCATCATAGATCAAATAGAACACATGCTAGATTGATAAAATCCACTGCATATCATATAGATCTCAAAATCATAAATGTCAAGTATACAATGATGTCTGAAATGAAAAGAGATATATCATCAAAAATGGTTGTAATCGGAGTGTACATCTCATCTCAAAATATAACAAAGGGTGCAATCATGAAACTAGGTATTGTTGGCTCTAGATGGTGCAGGAATCTTAGGACCAGTCCCTCCACCACCAGATGTATCAGGATCTCTCGGGTCTCTCCGGAGAGGTTGTGTCACACCCGCACTGATAGTCCTAGTACGAGAACTATCAGATCGAGAATGTGCATAACTCACTCTCTGCTCTAAAGGAACATGATCATAGTATTTACTTCTATAGTACTCTACCTCCCGACCAAAATAGACAACCTCTCGCATATAATC
>VDFB02082444.1:0-14659 GCA_007258455.2 Sequoia sempervirens
GCAACAATAATGATACCAATTCCCGTGCTCTCACTTCTAGAAGCCTTCTCCTGGAATATGCAAAACATTCTCATAGAGCTCTTGGGAGTGCTAATGAACCTGGCTATTCAGGCTGCCTTGGCACAGATTCTTGCTAATATTCTCGCCTCCACTCCTCCAACTAAACCACCAAAAATGAAAGCCACAATGGAAATATCTGAGGAGTTGGAAAGACAAGAGAAGGAGACCACAAAGAGGATTGAGGAAGAAGCAGATGATGATCATGAGCATCCTGAGTTCTAGCACCTTCCAATTGATGAAGTGGTATATGAAGGTGAAGAAACAGAATCCTCCGAGAGTGATGGAGAAGATGCTAGCACCAAATATATTGTGGAGACCTTTGATGCGGACCTCGAGGAAGAGTTAGCTCGACAATTGAAGAATTTTGGAGAGGAAGAAGAAAGGCAGCCTTCTTAGGAAGAAAAGGAATCGAGTGATAAGAAGGAGGAGGATACTGAACCTCCAACTGGGGAGCATGATGGAAGCCCCAAACACGATGAAGAAATGCCTCTCTCAGAAGAGCAAGAAGAGAGAGAAAAGAAAAGATAGGAATATTTTCCACCTCAATGTGAGGAAGAGGAAAAGAAAGAAGAGGATGAACCAAAAGAAGAGGTTGAAACCCATGAAAGCCTAGGAACAGAGCAGCCCGAAGAACATGGGCATGAAGAAGAAGAAGAAGAAGAAAAGAAAACTACCGAAGGGGAAGATAGCCCCAAAGAGCATACAACCACCGAGTCTCCACAAAAGGAAATTGTATTCATTCATGATTCAAATGAAGGAGAAAGGATCAAGCAAGAGACCCCAGGTAGTAAGGTGATGGAAATCGAACACACCCATGAAGAAGAACATGATCATGAATCACCAAGGGGAGAATCTCAGATGCTTGAGTGGCTTGAGAAACAACTGGATAAGAAAGATCCTACCCCAAAGGATCCAAGAGCAAGGTTGGAGGCCATCTTGGCCCGAGCCCAAATCAGCACCAAGAAAGAAAAGAAACCTAAGGTCAGATCTCAGTTGACAATGGATCCCTTTGGATCTAGAATTGTGCAAATAGCCACACCGATGGTGGGAGAAGGAATAAGTTACAACATCTCCATCATTGACTTGGGGATGACTTCTAGAGAGCAAAAAATTGATCACCTCCAAGGATCCATCGCCACTATCGTGCATCAGATGCGCAAGGATAATATTTCCAAGGAGGGGTTGAAGGCAGAAGTGGTTGATCGAATAGCCTATATTTAACAATGGTTATCAACAAAAGAGCTTCCCAGCACATCCTCGGTGCCACCACAATTACTGTCCAAGGACCATATTGATCAACTTGAGAAGAGAAAGAATTGGACAAAAGCCATAGAGGATTAGTTTAGATAGGTCATTTACAATGGAAACATGGGCATCGGCCGTGTGGTTAGGATGGCCAACAAAATCCTAGAGTTGCAAAGAGTATTCGAGGGTATAAGAAATTTTTGCACCGATTTCCCCAAATTATACAGGATCACTTACCCCAAGCTTGAGGCTATCCTCAAGGTACCTAAGGGATCCTAGGAAAAGGAATTTTCTCTAGCTAAAGGTGATCATTGGCTTGTAGAGACATGGAAACTAAGCCTTGACCATATAAAGGAGGTATTGGAGCAAGTGCTTCGTGAGGTGGAGATTGAAATCAATTGGATCAAGGAAGCTTGTGTTGTCTGTGAAGAGTACATAAAGCTGATGACAAACTTTGATGTGCCCACAGTTGAGTTGGATCCCAAAAAGATAAAGCCATAACTTCACAAGAAAGTGGAGAATGGGACTGTGGATGCACCAACATCTGATTTCATGGGTTTTGTTGCAAGGGCCTTCTTCTAGTCTGAGCAAGTGATTAACAATGCGTAGAAATTTGATAAGGACTGGGATACTGTCACAAACAAATCAAGGAGGCTGAATTTCCAAGTGATTCAATCTAATATCTTGGAATGGAGCAAGATCTAGGCATTGATCGAAAAGTTTGTGGAGTACTCCACCATGAAGAGAAATGAAGGAATTCATGTGATTGATGATGAATTCCTCATAGTGTAGCTACAGTAAAAGGGAAATCAGCAAAAGACAAAATTGCTATAGTACTGCCACATGAAGACAAAATAGGGAAAAAGACAAAGAATGTATTTTAAATTATAATATATTTGGGGGTAGGTGAAACCCTAGTTTGTAGTGAATCTTGGCCACATAATGCAAGTCAATCTTTTCCATTCATTTTTCTTTTGGAACACTATAAATAGGGGGTCTCCTCTCATTTTCAAGAGAGAGTTGAGTTGTTGTAAAGACATGCTACAAAAATTTTAATAGAAGTTCATTGGCTTTTGGTGGACTCTTGAGTTTCTATTGCATGTTACATGGTTCTTCTCCCATAGTTAGTTAATTTGAAGTAGATTTACTTTTCTTTGTTGTTCTTCATGTTTTAGCTTGCTTTAGTAGATTAGATAATGTTGTTCATTGGTTTTGAAACATTCTATTGTGTGTTGGCAACCTTTCTGGTCCATAATTTTTGTTGTTTATTGATGGTAGACAGCTGTGTAAAGTTAGTCTGGACTTAAATTGAAATTTGCTATAAATTTCCATTGTTTGTTCATGCTTATGGTGAATGAATGAATATCTGCAATCCTTAGAAGCTTGCAAAAATTTCATCAGACTATGATATAATATGGTTAAGTGAAATTTTGTTTTAGGAAGGTCATCCACAGTAGAATCATCCATGATCACTGTTCACTACTGAATTTTAGATCCAGGAACATTCTCTCTTCCTTGCAACTTTTTCCTTTTTTTTATAAATAACCTATGCTAAGGTTCATTGCACATTGTAAAGCCAAATCTTAAGTTAAAATTGGAGTTTAGGACTATTGTTTGAACCTGCAACAATTGCACACTAACTTCCCCATCTCAGGAACTCCATTTCAAGATCCAACTTCCTTCCAACTTAACTTCGTAAGTTTGTCCTATGATTACCAGCAAAATCACATTGAAACAACTAAGAAATTCCATGCATGTCATGACTTGACACCCAAGAGACCTTGGGGTGATTTTCAACAACTCGTTGTTGGAGATTACCTTTCAAGAGAGGTAGTGCACCTACGCACTGCCTATGTTGAGAAAGTGCTAAAAACACCCATCAACAGTGTGCTTACATCCATGGAAGATTCCTGTAGTTGAACCTATAGAGGAATTACACTTCTCCTTAGGAGTCAAGTTGTAATTCCCCCTTCGGTTGATCGACCCGAATATGGGCATTTTTCTTCATCTCCTCTTCAAATGTACTCCTTGAACAAGCATTTCATCTTCTACAATCCTCTAAGCATTCAGTTGATCTTCTACAATCTTCTTCACAACTTCAAGAATTCAACTTCACACTCTTTCACTCACTCTCAAGCATTCAAGCAACATTCTTGTACCTCATTGTAACAAATACACCACTCCATCACTTCGGTAGATCAAGTTGAGGAAAAACACCATTGCAACAGAGGCTCGAGTACTCTCATTTTCTCCCCCAAGCAGCCTTGAGTGCTCTTGGTGGAGGTGGTAAGCTCCCTTTCCTCTCCTCTATCACTTGGTTGAGTAAGCACATTTATTGTTTTGCAGTGCTTTAGTGATCTTACTACATTGTTTTCTTTATCTCGCCTTCTTGGTTGTCTGTGGAGGTGGAAACACCTAAACGAGGGTTTGAATGAGGTAGGCCCCTATATAGCCATCCAACATTTTTCTCTTTCTTTGTGTAGGTGTACGCGCTTGGCGGAGCTCGCTGGTGAATAGGCTCTTCTATGAAATCATCTTCGTCACCCTAGCTTTGGTATATTTAATTTATCACATTCGTTTGTACTTCTCGTATTTCACTGTGTTGTTTTGCTCTTTTAGAATTCGCTAGCTAGGCTACTAGATTTTTTTCTGATAGTTCACATTGTACTTTCATTCCTCTGGTTGTATGAACGCCAGTGCACCTGAGAGATGTCATCATGTCACACTATCATCCCAAAATTGCAATCTCATCCTTGGACAGAGAGTTATTTGAGATACAGTGTTGAGCTTGAAAACTAGCTCGCCTGGCCTCATTTCAAATCTCAGGATTGTAGAGTGGTCACAGGACTTTATAGTCCTCATCATTCTCATCCTCATATCCTAACAGCCCATTTAGCTGAGGTAAGTTAGGGCAGCCTTCCACATCTTGGCCTACCATGACCTAGGGCATTGTACATAGTGGTCCCCCTCTCTTACAACTGGTTAGTTTCATCTAGAGGCCCTATAGGACTTGTGATCTATGGATCGGGGAGGATGATCATTTTCCATGGTGTCGATAGTTGAGGTACCTCATCGAGCACATAGTGTAGAGTCAACATATCATCGGGGTGTATCTCCCAAAGAGGGTTAGACGACAGTTCGGGGAGAGACAAGATGTTCCAGTGGGTACAATAGAGTATGGGCAGTCCTCCTGAGAGGTGAATCCCTGGGAACCTTAGATTGTGGTCATGAAAAGAATAAATTACCATGTCGACAAGAGTAGAAAGATTAATAAGAGATAATGAAATGCATAATCTTGTAAAATGAATTGTCTAAACCGATCCTTGTCACAAATCTAACAGTACAGTAAAATTAACAAAGCGAAACTTAAAGTATGTAAAACCGAAAAGATAAAGTTTCAAGAAGATAAAGAATAATCGGCTCGATAAGATAAAGCGAAAAGGCTCGAAGATCGAAAATGTCGTCGCCAATGTCAGAATCGAAGAAAGATCGTCCGGTAAAAATGCATCATAAATCTCCATCCGGAATAAAAAGCATCTCGGAAATGCTCACCAAAAATGCTCATCTCGGATAAAAGCGTCGAACAAAGAAAACAGAAATCGCTCAAGATAAAGATCGATCGAAACCCTCAGATCATAAAAAAATCTCAGAGACCAAAATCGCGGAAAAAACCAGAAAATCAAAAAACTCGACCCGGTAGCCTCCCTATAGGTGCATGTGTAAGCACTGGATATAGAGCTAAGGACCATTACTACAGAGAGATGACCTTAAGGTCGAGAGGGATGCTTTCGAGGTGGAGAGGGACCTAGCACTGATCAGCCAACAGTAGACCGACCAGCACATGATTGATTTTACAACTACATGTAGTGGATCTATCGTAGAGGTTGTGCGAGAGTATGCCAAAGCAAGGAGGGCTAGCTAGTATTACAGGGATCTCTATGAGAGAGTGGTACCTCCAGAGAGGAGGGAGCCCTAATTTTTTAGAGATTGACAATGACTCACAGGGTAGATCATGCAACAGGACACAGAGTAGGTCTAAGGGGTAGACATCAGATGCTAGACAAGCCACTCCATATGACAAGCCTTCTACTATAGAGCACAAGTCTAGGGATTCAACAAGTAGGGAGGATAGGGATGCCCCGAGGATAGGAGAGTAGGGTAGCTCAGGATAGGGAACCTTTTATTTATCATGTTTTTATATAGACACTGATATTTTTATTATTGAGCCTGTGAGCTCCAATTTTATTGGATATGAGAAATCATGACATTGTACCTGTGACACATTATTTTTTTTAGCGATATATGATATGATTTTGGTGGTGGTTGATGATATGCATTAGTATATGATTATGCATTTCAATTTATGATGGTGTTATGCTATGCTATGAATGTTTTATGTTGTGATTATGATGTTTATTGATGAATTCTATATTGTTATACAATGGTTTAATACACTTTATGGCTATGCTTAGATGACTATGTTATGAATGTTTATGCCCCTTATGATATGTTTGGATGATAAATGCAATGTGAGTAACCTAATTTGATAAATGTAATGTTCTATGCAAATATATTGACATGATGGAATGTTTATATGATAATGCAAAATTTAATGATGGAAAATGCAAAATGTATTGATTTAGAATGTCTAATATGAATGCAAAATGTGATGCATAATGTGATATGTTATGATATTGTTAATGTGACATAATATGTATGGAATGCAATGTGATGTGGAATGCAATATTATGTGATATAATTGATCATGATGTGAAATGCAATGTGATATGAAATGCAATGCTATGTGATATGGAAAGTAATACTATGTGATATGGAATGTAATGCTATGATGGAATGTACAATGCAATAAAAATATACTAGTATGATGATGATAATATGGTGCAGGAGCACCTTTGATCAACAATGGTCAAGCTAGATTGATATTGAGTAGGATTTAGATGTGATGTGTTTTGTTCTATTAAGGTCGATAAGACCAATTTTCTTTTGTGAGTCATGGTTCTTAGGTGGATAGAATGGGGATGATTTGAGTCTATTATGTTAAATAAGGTCTATCAAGACCATTTAATAAGTAATGAGATAGGTTATGTGTCTTAGGAGTTAAAATGTTCAACATTGCAAAAGCAAATTGTAAATGTTGTCAAAAAGGAAGAAATTGTTAAATTTACAACTTTCTAGGAAGTTGAAAGGTCAAGAGTTTGAAAAATAGTTATGAACATTGGGGGTAGTTGTAATATGGATGTGAAAGCTTTAAAATCCCCAAAAAAGGCTCGACCAAGGTGGTTGAAGTGGTTTTGAAAGCATTTTTCATGAAATACAATGCCATTTCTATAAACTCTCTTGTTTTCTAAACTTTATTTGCTCTATATGGCCCGTACAATCCTTGTTATGCATTGAAGTGGATTGAAATCTATAGAGGCATGATCTAACTTTCTTTTGAATCAATTTTGAAGCATTTTCATTAGGATTTGTTGGAGATCTCTTCATTTTCATGAAGCATCCTTGTAAATACAGAATTAAGGGTTTGGTTCATGTAAATATGGGTTATTAGTCATTACACTTACTGTCCTCTTTTGTTGCTTGGTGGAATGACTTATCTAATGTAGGATAGGTGTTTCAATGGGTTTCTAGGTTAGGGAATTGTGTTGGTATGAGTTGGGTAATACCCTAGGGTTAATTTGTGCATGTTTACATATGAAAATGGGGTTTCAATGCTGGTTTTTTATAAAACAGTGAAGAAAATTCCTATGTGTTTATTTTGTGAGTTTCTCCAAACCAATTAGAGACTATTGGATGCAATTGTGGGGTTCTATAAGCCTGGGAGTTAGGACTTTGAATAAACCCTTTTGTTTTGTAAGAAAAAGGAGGGTTTCATGGTGCACCACGTTAGAAGGTTAGAATCTACAAAGTGATGAGGAAATATGATGTTTTCAGTCACAATTCATGACTGTCCAGTGGTTTTGGGTGTTTTTCAAGTGTTTAAAGGGTAGTTCCTTTGGAAATTAGGGCTAATTGAGTAGGCTAGAAGCAGGGCAGCCTATTTAATCTTGATGTTGGGTCAAATAAACCCTATGAGATCTTTTGATATCATGTTTAGGAGTCTTTGGTGAGTCTTTGTGGAGTTTGATAGGCCACTGTACGGCCTTCTCTAAAATATATCTTCATTGATTGAATTTTGAGGGCTACAAGCCTTAAAGAGGGTGTTTGAGTGAAGTTAAGGAACTTGGTCACAAAAGAGTTGTTTCTTGATTGTGATTGGTCATTTTCAAGTTGGAGAGAGTCTTTTATCCACCTTGCTTGCTTCAAGTGGTATCAAAGCCTTGTTAATAGATCCCTTGTTGGTGATTTGTTTGGATTTTGCAAGTTGAAAGGTGAAGAGGCTTTAATATCAAGATGCCCCCTAAAGGGAGCCTAGTTGCAAGAAAAATGGATGGCGAGGCTAGAAAAATGAAGCCTTGAAGAGATGGTTACAATTAAATCAAACATTGGAGTGGATTTGGATGAGAGTATTGAAAGAAAGAAGACCGGTGAAAGAGGAAAGATGGATCGAGATGATGTAAGAAGGTGTGAAAGAAAAGATGGACATAGAAAAATGGATGTGCCTATGTATGGGGGAAAACTAGATGGAGAAGAGCTTTTGGATTGGATAGGGGCTTTGGAGAACTATTTTGACAGTGAGGAAATTGATGAAGAACACAAAGTGATGAAGGCCAAAACCAAATTGAAAGGACATGCTTTGCTGTGGTGGAATTATGTGCAAGATGAAAGGGAGAGAGAAAAGGAAAGAACAAGATCACTTCATGGGATAGAATGAAGGAAAAAATAAAAGGTAAGTTCCTTACTTGTGATTATAATATTCAATTACTCAAAAGATTACAAAATCTTAGGAAAAAAGAACAAGATATACAAACATATACTAAAGAATTCTATAGGCTAAGTATAAGAACTAAGAATGAGGAGGACGAGGAAGAAAGAGTAGCTAGATATCTCAATGGACTAAGATATAACATTCAAGATGAAATCAATTTGTTGCACCAAAAACTATGGAAGAATGTTTTCAAATGGCACTTAGAGCAGAAGAGAAAATCAAGAGGAGACAAGAGAATGCAACAAGAGGAAGAGGTACATCTTTAACACCAAGGAAATCCAAAGAAGACCTTGAAGATGCTGATAAGAACAAAGAACAAGCTCCTGAATCAAGAGGTGGATGGAGAGGTGGAAGAACACGCTTTAGGAAAAGGAGAGATTATAATGATTTTGTAGGAAAGTGTTACAAATGTGGTGAGTTTGGTCACCCTTTCTTCAAGTGTCCGGAGAAGATAGGAATCACATCAAGTGAAGGAGAAAGGAAATCTGATAGGAGAGCCCAAATTGCTTATGAAGATGAAGCTAAAAGCTCAAGTTTGAATACTCTTCGTGCTACTCCTAAAGTTGGAGAGATGTTGATGATGAGAAGACAAACCTTGAAGACATCCATGGAGAAAGAAAAAATTCAAAGGAGAGCCTTGTTCAAGATTGCTTGTAGATGCAAAAATAAGGTATGTGAAGTAATTGTGGATTTTGGATGTATTGACAATATGGTCTCTAGTGATATGGTTGAAAAATTGCATTTGGAAAATGTACCTAAACAAAAACCATATAAAGTGTCTTGGGTTAGTGAAAATAAAAAAATTTTGGTAAGTGAGAAAGCTACTGTGGAGTTTCAAATTGGCCCATATAAAGATAAAGTTTTTTGTGACATTCTACCTATGAGTTGTTGCCATGTTTTGCTTGGGAGGTCATGGCAATTTGACAGGTCTGCAGTTTACCATGGAAGACAAAACACATATCACATTGAAAAGGATGGGAAGAAATTTGTTCTAACTCCATTAGTTGAATAGGTAAGAGAGAAAGGTGAGATTATAATGATAGTGATAAAAGATTATGTGAGCAAGGAGGAAGGTGAAAGCATGAAGATAGCAGCTAAATCATAGTTTGACACTAGTAGGACAGTGCATAGGAAGGATCTAGGTAATGTGCAGACAAAAAGAAAGAAAAATGCTTTTGTGTGGAAAAGAAAATGGGTGAGAAAGTGTCCTAGTTTTATACTGAGAAGATGAAAGGTAATAAGCCTATGAAAGGGGAAGAAATTAGTGATGGAGTATTGATAGGGACAATTATGTGTCCTATAGCAACAGACAAAGGGGTGAGCAGACAGTTGAAGGTTGATAGTGCAGAGATTGGTGATGTAGTGAATAAGAAGATAGGGGTTTTTTAAGTTGAAAGGATAGTGAATAAAGTGTGTGAAAATTTGACAGAGGTTGCAA
The DNA here is from genome assembly GCA_007258455.2 of Sequoia sempervirens. NCBI lineage: Eukaryota > Viridiplantae > Streptophyta > Pinopsida > Cupressales > Cupressaceae > Sequoia > Sequoia sempervirens. Next base: position 9,630 of record VDFB02082444.1, read on the forward strand.
AAGGTAATGGTACAATGGATAGTGCAAAGAATGGAGACAAAAAGAACATGGGGTAGAGGACTATGCAAGAGGTAAAAGGTAAAGTGATGGCAAAAGATGACAGTGTGTGTATAGGTGTAAAGAAGATTATGACAACAGAGTTTGAGGAAGGAACAAATGAAAGACACCCCATGGTACAATATGATAGAGTGAAGCCTGATTCAAAGAAGACAAGGTCAATAATAATGAGGACAATAATAGACTAAAGGAAGAAGAACCTGTTAACAGAAAGTGTGAAGGATAGAGCAATGAAGGATACAAAGGAAGACAGACTACTACAATATTTCCAAGGGACTTGGAAAAGTTCCATGTTGGGGTGTATGGTGCAGGAGCACCCTTGATCAACAGTGGTCAAGCTAGATTGATATTGAGCAGGCTTTAGATGTGATGTGTTTTGTTCTAATAAGGTCAATAAGACCAATTTTATTTTGTAAGTGAGTCATGATTCTTAGGTGGATAGAATGGGGATAATTTGAGTCTATTATGTTAAATAAGGTCTATCAAGACCATTTAATATGTAATGGGATAGGTTTTGTGTCTTAGGAGTTAAAATGTTCAACGTTGCAAAAGCATATTGTAAATGTTGTCAAAAAGGAAGAAATTGTTAAATTTCCAACTTTCTAGGAAGTTGAAAGATCGAGAGTTTGGAAAACAATTATGAATTTTGGGGGTAGTTGTAATATGGATGTAAAATCTTTAAAAGCCTAAAAAAAGGCTCAACCAAGGTGGTTGAAGTGCTTTTGAAAGCATTTTTCATGAAATACAACACCATTTATATAAACTCTCTGGTTTTCTGAACTTTCTTTGCTCTATACAGCCCATACAATCCTTGTTATGCATTGAAGTGGATTGAAATCTATAGAGGCATGATCTAACTTTCTTTTGAATCAAGTTTGAAGTCTTTTCATTAGGATTTGTTGGAGATATCTTCATTTTCCTGAAGCAGCCCTGTAAATACGAAATTAAGGGTTTGGTTGGTGTAAATATGGGTTATTAGTCATGTTCCACCTATTGTCCTCTTATGTTGCTTAGTGGAATGACTTATCTGATGTAGGATAGGTGTTTCAATGGGTTTTTAGGATACAAAGCTATGTTGGTATGAGTTGGGTAATACCCTAGGGTTAATTTGTGCACGTTTCCATATGAAAATGGGGTGTCAATGTTGGTTTTTGATAAAATAGTGAAGAAAATGCCTATGTGTTGGTTTTGTGAGTTTCTCCAGATCAATTAGAGAATGTTGGATTCAATTGTGGGCTTCTATAAGCTCAGGGGTCAGGACTTTGAATAAAATCTTGTGTTTTGTAAGAAAAAGGATGGTTTCATGGTGCACCGCGTTAGAAGGCTAGAATCTACAAAGTGATGAGTGAATTTGATATTTTGAGTCACAATTCAGGACTATCCAATGGTTGTGGGTGTTTTTCAAGTGTTTAAAGGGTAGTTCCTTTGGAAATTAGGGCTAATTGAGTAGCTTAGAAGCAGGGAAACCTATTGAATCTTGATGTTGGGTCAAAGAAACCCTATTAGATCTTTTGATATGTTGTTTAGGAGTTTGTGGTGAGTCTTTGTGGAGTTTGATAGGCCATTGTACGACCTTCTCTAAAAGATATCTTCATTGATTGAATTTTGAGGGCTACAAGCCTTAAAGAGGGTGTTTGAGTCAAGCTAAGGAACTTGTGTCATAAAAGAGGATTGTGATTGGTCATTTTCAAGTTGGAGAGAGTATTTTATCCACCTTGCTTGCATCATAATATGATGATAAGATGTTAATTCTAAATGGATGATCTCTATGTTTTTTGTATTTTCTTATGCAAATATATGTATGTGACTTAATATGATAATGCTTCCTATGATGAAAATGCCTTCTATGATGCTTTCTAACACGATTATGTATGCAGGATGTTTTTTGTGTGCCACAGGACTTAGTCAAGATGCAAATGGAAGAAATGTTAGCGAGAAAGAGATGGATGTTAGCGTGAAAGAGGGGAAAGGAGATGGACATGGAAAGTTAGACAGGAAATAATGAGGGACCAAATTTCATGCTTTTATATTTATCATCATTGGGGGTCAAAATTGTCACAAATGGAACACAAACACCAAGGTATGGCATAGACCAAGGTGTGCAGGGTGACCATTTGTGAGAGACAAGTTGGAAAAAGACAAGGAATGCCCTGGATCATGCTAAGGATCCAATTATCCTAGTATTTTTTCCAGGACAAACCATAGACAACAAACAAAGAAAAGGCCGCGTCCATCCCTTCGTCTCCCTCAAATCATGGTACATCCTTGAAATTGTAACTGTCATGACGAAGACCAATAAAAGGATAAGACAAGTTCAGATCAACAAAGTGCTTTCCAATAGAGATAGTGTTTGCCAATGATATTGATAGGATTGATTAAGTTGACCAAGATGACCAAATTGATTGATAAGTTGGACAAATTTTGACCAGTTGATTTGATTGATTGGGCCTAGTTTCAAGAAGGACACACCCTGATTAAGGCAAGATTGGTTGACAAGGTTGACTAGATTGATTGATAAGGTTGACAAGATTGAGTTGGCAGCTTGGAAGGTATCTGGAGTTAGGCAAGATTGGTATTAATGTTGAATTGATTTGGTTGTTTGATAAAGATTGATTGATAAGCTTAGGAAAAGAGAGTGATGTGATGATACCTAACGTTAGGAAAGACATGTCACTGTCACCCAAAGGGAGCACATAAATAAATTTATTAGAAATTTGACAAGTATTGACAAGGAACCTAACTATGGAAAGACCCGCCATTGCTTAAGGTGAATGATCGAGGATTGACCAAAGAAAGTCTAATCTTAGGAAGGACACATCCTAATAAAAGACAAGAGATAGGACCGAATGAGAAAAATGACATGATGCCCCATTCCGATTGAATGACCAGATTGATTGATTGAGGATGAAAGGTTTGGTTGGTTATGCTTGTCTTGTTGATTGATGATTTGGTTTAAATGATGATTGCTTGTGGACCAAGAACAAGACTAGATTTGAAAAACCCTAATGGATTCACCCAGGTGGCCTCGAGGGCTCATCGATTGATGGCACTTTATACGTTGCCTGAGGCTTTGCAGAATTCCGACATGACTTGGGCATTTTATTTGAAAAAATATTGAGTGCCAGTTTTAATTTTGGAACTTAACCTAAAAAGGATTTGGCTGTCTCCCGAGGGGGTCCATTTTGAGTTGTGCCTAAATAAAATATGAGGGCAGCACAAGTTCACGACCCTACTAACACAAACTACCTCAGATGCGGACTCAGACTCTGAATCTATTTTTGGATATTTTTGATGTTTTATGATTTTTTTGGATTTTGATGTTTTTATGATTTTTTTTTTGATTTTTGAAGGATTTTCTGATTTTTTTGGATTTTTAAAGTTTTAAAAGGCTGATGCCACATATTATTTCCCATAAATACATAAGTCAAGGAATTTCCCCCAATCAAGTATGGGACCAGCTAAAGTTCAATCATTGATTAACACTCGGGGGAGCGTCGAATGCAAGGGATAATCATGAAGGAAAAGGATGCTAAATGTCGATGTTCTCAGGCCATGGAGAGGATGACGAAGCTTTATTATGAGGGATTGACATGTGTGAATGGATGAGTGGAAGGATGGAATACCAGATGGAGTGACAGTAGATAGAGGAGCATAGACTAACTACACATGGCACCTATTTTCTAGGTTTTCACCATGGGACTTATCCAAAGTGCCACCAAAGTGGTTTTCACTTTTGGATGAATTATTTCTCTTTACTATTTAAAAAATATATATATATTTTTTAAATTTTTTTGTTGTCGCCAAGACGCCTGTTTGCCAAGTTTTCATCAAGGTTTGATTTTTTTAATTTTTTTTTACTTTTTAAGGGGATACTCTAAGAATCAAGTGTAGTACTTGTGAAGATGTATGTTTTTGATCGATTTGGACAACGGTTCTCCTTTAGGAGTAAAAATTTGATAAGCGCCAGATCCATATGATGTTGTGATGATATAAGGGCCCAACCAATTAGGTTCAGACTTTTTAGGTTTCTCTCGCTTTGCTTGATTCTTCAAATTTCCTTTCAAGACTAAGTCACCGATGTCAAATCTTCTAGGCAAAAATTTATTATTGTAGCTGCATCGGAGGTGATTCTGATAGGCTTGCAAATGTTTCAAAGCATTCTATCTCTTTTCATCTAGTAATTCTAGCTCAAGTAGACAGGATACATGGTATTCTTCTTGATCAATCAAGCCTTGCATGGAGACTCGTAAGGATGGTAACTCAACCTCTATAGGAAGTATTGCTCTAGATCCAAAAACTATGGAATATGGTGTGACTCATGTAGGGGTGCGGACATTAGTGTGATAGGCCCATAAAGTAGGATTAAGTTGTAGGAGCCAGTCTCAACTAGCGTGATTGACAGTCTTCTTTAAGATTTTTAAGATAGTCTTGTTAGATGCCTCAGCTTGGCCATTACCCTGGGGGTAATATGGAGTAGAAAAATGGTGTTGGATATGGAATTTTTCATAAATTTTACAAACACCTTGATTCTTGAAAGGGCGACCATTATCTGTAATGATGCACTGTGGGATACCATAGTGGCAAATGATATAATTTAGGATGAACTTGGCTATCTGCTTTCTAGTAATGTAAGTCAATGGGATTGCTTCAATCCATTTTGTAAAGTATTCAGTAGAAACAAGGATAAACTTGTTGGAAAATGTGCCTCAAACTTTCTGACATTAAACTCCTGAAAGAGCAAAATTGGTGAGACCTTCAAAATGTCTTGCCCACTAGTAGTTGTGTTCTAAACTTCTGAAGAGTTCAGATTGGCATGACATTGGATCTGTCTTGCCAATGGAAGTCATCAGCAAGACATAGACTATTGGTGTGAGATTCCAATCTTGTTCCGTCCTAGCAAATATCTTGCTGATGGGTTGGTTCCTAGTGATCATTGGGAAGACTCTTGGCGATGAATGTCATCGGGGAGACAT
>VDFB02082445.1:0-30285 GCA_007258455.2 Sequoia sempervirens
ATCCAACCTTACCCAATAATAATTATAGTTTTTTCTATACATGACTCATAAAATCCTAAGGGAATTCATCCCAAGCTCAACCCAAGATTAGGCACATAGCTACATCAAGTAGACCATCCATAGCCAATAAGAATACCCATGGTTCAACTCATTAGATCCTATTAGCCAAATTTTACATCATTATTAAATATGAGTTATTAAGTTTTCTTAACTCATTCATAGCCATCTAATACAAATTCTAACCTTAGCAGGGATAAATTTAAGAACCCCCCCTCAACAAAGGTGTAAAATCCTGGCGAATATTGTATACTTCTCAAAAAAATATTAATTTTATTGGCGATTTTTTTCATTTTTTGAGAAAAGAAAATAATCTCAATTGGCGAATCTTTTGTAATTGCTGGAAATCAGTGGAAAATCCTAGCGAATTACAATTTTTTTAAAACCAATTAAATATTTTCATTGGCGATTAAAACCTATTTTCAAACCATGAAAATATTTCCATTAGAGAATTAAACATGTTTTTAAACCAACAAAATCTTTCTATTGGCGAATTAAACCTATACTCAAACAAATGATTTTTTTTTATTGGTGATTCAAGAATGTTTTCAAACCAAAAAAAATATTTTCATCGCTTAATTAAACTCTATTTTCAAATGAAAAAAAAACCATTGGCAAATTAAACATAATCTCAAACCAATAAAAAAATTCATTGGCGAAATAAATTGGTATGCCAATAATAAATCATAGCATGGGTGGTGAAAATATCAAATGCTACATATTGTTCTACTCCGGGAAAAAAATTCCACACATCCAAATTCCTTCATAAAGTGTCCGGAATTGGGACAAGTGTCAACATATTCATTATGTCTAAAGCTAGATGTCAGTGCAAATCAATATAACCCACGATCGTTAGATCAATTTTTGATGGACGACTATAGTTGCATTCTGGAAGCAAATGTCTGAAGCACTAGACTTGTGAATTAAAACCTCCAGAATTACACTAGAACCATTAGATTTCCAAAAATCAATGGTTGGCATTTTATTACTTATTAAATCACTTAAAGTCATGACACCCAAAATAATATTTTATTGTTGACTAGCTACTGACAGTTGAAGGTCACTTAAGTTATGACTTAAGCCTTTGGATTCATTGTGGTGACTGACCCCTCGACCTAGGCGATTACTAGTTCTGTGGAGTATCAAATTCAAGTGACAAATATTTTCTCATGAAAAATTAAAGATTGAGATTGACAATTAACGATCGGGCGGCTCCCACACGCCTGCACTACCAAGAAGGTGATGTCATCAGTTTTTTCATGGTAATGTAGGATTGTGACATCTATCCTCGGTAGGACTAAGCTTCTCTCATGGTTAATGGTCTAAAAGGAATCAATAGTCAATGCTAAGTTCATCAAAGATCAACGTTTATTGCAAGATGGATGACTATAGTTGCATTCTAGAAGAAAATGTCTGAAGCACTAGACTTGTGAATTCAAACCTCCAGAATTATGCCAAAACTGTTAGATTTGAAGAATTTCCAATTCCAAAGTAAGACTATATGGTAACTCTATGTTTTGGGCATTTTGATGGCCTCCCAGTCCCTTCACCACCCTGAGGAGTCTTACTCTTGTTGCACTTGCTGCTCAATATATTGATCTCTCACTTTGAATAAAATTTGGAAAAAAATGTCTTCTTGTTTAAGAAGGACAAAGAATATATATCTCATTCCCTACTCAATATCATCTTTAAGATTGAAGCAAGAATGGAAAAGAGATAAAGAAATCTTATAACACTATGAAGAAATGATCACTCACCTTTAAGTTTAGGTTTTCATTGACTTTCTATTCGTTAATGCAGGAATGCATGTGTTGTAAGTTTGTAACTTGCCTACGATCAACTTCAAGGTTCCAGGTCCAACTTCCAAATCAAGAGCTCACAAGTACAAAACTGAACAAAAAGTGTAAGAATACATAATAGTTTCGATTGTATTTATATCAATCCATATTTGGCGAATTCCATGGGATTTTTAAATGGTATATTAAAAATTTGGTGAATCCTACATGATTATACAACGATACATTTAAGTGTTGGGAAAATCAAACCTCGATGGAACACATACGTTGTAATTTTCAAGGTGATTATGGCCCTACGATTAGCATGGAGGTGTCACGAAAATTGGTGAAATGTGTCCTCAAATGTAATTATTTTTTAATGTTATTGGTGAAATGGGTCCTCATAAGAGACTATTGGTAAATTTTAATTGGCGAAACGGGTCCTCATAAGCAACTATTTATAAATTTTAATTGGCGAATGGTTCATGATATACAATGTTGTTTAAATAGTATTGGTGACTATGTAGGTGATTTATTACATGCTTCTGAGATTCTCGGTGAAAACATTAATTGGCCCATTTGAAACACGTAGTTTGTTGTGGTGAATTTATTAATTAAATATTCCTAAAAAAAAATTAATGGCGAATGGACATGCATTGGACTGATAATTCATAAAATCCAGGCAATTTGGCCACCTTGTTGGGTGCAATTAATTTGCCAATTTTGACTTGGCCGATATCTAATATTCGCCAATTCGTGAAGATTCGCCACTAAAGTTATCCCCGAGCCTTAGATTGAAGCATATTGAAAAGGGAGGGTCAAGAAATTTTAAGAACCCTAAACCCTCCCCTATGAATTTGAAGTCACAAGGATATCCTTTTCCCAAGGACTACCTATGTACCTACTTCCAAATGGGGTCAAAGTCACATGTATTTCTCCTAATTTGAACTATTAGGATTAGAACTTGCACTTTCCTAGGTTATGAATACCTATATTGATAAAAGACAACCAATTTGCTACAAATCCAATTCTATGATGAAATGGTTGTGTTACACCTTGATTGTATAGCTACAACATATTAGTACTGCATAGGGATAGATGATTGTAAAGTGAATTTTGAGAATGAATAAAATATGTTGTTCCTTGTTATCAATATGAGTGTTTTTACATTTAATGATTGTCTCATTTAATGTTGCTTCAATTGATGTTATTCATGGTGAAATATAGCATAAGGAGGTTAATGAATCATGTTATTCTAACTTGAGATGTTTATGTATTCTGATAATGTTATGAACATGTGACTGTTGTGAGTTTATGTCAGTGGATGCAGGTATGTGAACCATTCCTCCAGGTGGAGGGGAAATATCAATTGGAAGAGGAGCTTGGTCATTTACCTGGTAAAGTGAACTATCTAAGCATACACACACATCAATATAGACTGAGTGAACTGCGTCAGTTATGTTCTAGATAAGTAATCCATAGCTCGTATATTGGTATTAGGAGTCTTGTCTACTTCTTTACACTTTTATGAGTGGTGTTTATCTGTATATCTGTCTTGTTGTATTACGATCATTATGATGGTAATGTGAATGAATGTAAGTGAGTAGGGAGTGGACATATATACATATATATAGTATATACACGTATCCATATGTATATACATATTGATACAGGCATATGATTGACAGATGGATATGCTCATACGGATGCATCGATATGGTATACCTACACATACATGTACATTGAGGTATATATAGGTATATACATGAATATATGCACACAACCTATTATATGTGGATATTAATAATACTACATTATTATTGCATGACAATTTACATATACATGTATATATATATACATATCAGATATGTTGACTGGCTTACAATATGTTTGTAGAATGATATATATATATATATATATGTAAATATATATTATATATTATATACACACACATATATATATATTACGGTAAAATTATATATATATATTTAATATTTTAATCTCATAATTGAAATCAAATTATTTTCCACATTGATTTAATATTAAACTTCAACTATGGAAATTGGGTTCAAATATACCTAGCCAATTATTAATCATCAAACTTGGAAATCAAATGAATCAAAATATTGTATTTGGCAATGGGAAATAAAAATACGTCAATCTCCAATATGGTGGAAATCAAAATATTTCATTCACTATCTTTTGAACTTTGGAAATAAAATGAAATTTAGCGGCTGAGGAAAACACACGTGCTCTTATATGCGTAGGGGGTGACCAAGTCATTGAAGATTGCAAACACAACCTGTAGCATGTCGATTAATCCAAATTAATAGGCTACGTGGATAGTAAATATCAATGGACTTTTTCACTATGCATTTTTACCCACCAGATTATGAAATTGGTGCCATATATGGAATGAAACCTATAGGTGTCGATTCTTGTATATTTTACCATGTGCAATGGAAATAGTCTCAATTCTACTGTCAAACAATGGAGGTCGACTCACCTCTTTGAAGTTGAGTATGAGATTAAAATCACACCACTTATTAAGTTGAATTATTCAAATTACAGTGTTGGCAATTTACATGCCTTTGGAAGTGGAATTCGATGGGAGTTGGGGCTTTATAAATAGCCACCCATTCCTCATTCTTTACTTGCTAACTTATTTCTAGAGAATTTATCTTTTGAAAACTTATCTTTTTGGAGAGCAATCTTTCTGAGTTATATAGAGAAATCATCATTTTTGCTAAGAGATGTATTATTCTATGAGTTGAGTTTAGTTGGAAATTGCCAATTCTTCAATAGTGAATTACCAGAGATTCATATCTTTCATCAGCTATAACCATTACTAGTCTAATTATTCATTTCTAAGTGCTTAATTCTGAGTGACAAAGGTAGAAATTTGTGAGGGATTTTCCAATTGTTTGGAAGTGTTGGAAGTGTTGTGAGAATAGGATGAGACATCAACATTTGGAGGAAAGCTAAATACCAGGCATGAGATATTCTTCTACTATCAATTTCAATAGTAAATCTTAAAATATTTCTGGAAATTGTGTTTACTGTTTGTGCATAGATAGGGAATTTCCTTATGAACTGTATTTCTATTGTGTATAGAAAGTGAGTTATTCTATGAACTGCATCTCAGTTACATCTAGGAAGTAAATTGTTTAAAGGATAAAGATGCATAGTTGTGTTTTGCATTAATTGTATGATCTCCATATAAGGAGAATATGGTTTAATAGTTACTATATACTAGGACCGAAATGAGGACAGGAGTCAAGTAAACTCAATCAACTTAAGTTATTAGGTTAATTGAGATAAGCTTGAGTTACTCCTAGGATAAAGATTTCTAGTATGTTATGATGATTCATTTCTAGCATGTTATGATGATTCATTTCTAGCAGTTAGTATGTTGTAGGTTAGTTTGGGGTGACTCATTATCCATTGAAGGACATAACCTATGAGTAGTGTAAGATATCCCTAAGTCAAATTGACCCTGAATGGTGTATGTGATAGATGACCCTCAGTAGAAATACTATATGGAACACTTTGGCCAAAGTAGTGTAATGCACCTATATCCTCTTAGATTAGGCGATGATTACATTGTCAGTTCACTGTGATCTAATAGTACATGCTAGTTTGGGATTGTGGGATTACAAGGATCTAGTTATGTAAGACACACCACTATGCTCAGTTGGTCAACAATATTAGTTACTCTACCAATCTCTTCGTTGAAGGGAGGGCCATCTATTGGATAATAGATGTATGGGGGACTGCATTATAAGTCTGTGGTTGGCGAAAAAGCGCCCGAGTGATGTTTCTCCTCCACAACAAGCTATTGAAGTACCAAGATTTGAAAGGGAAGATCATGGACTGTCTTACTACTATTTGTTTAAAAGTTCATTGAGCTATGCTTGTACTTGTATGTATTCTTACTTTTATGTTTACTTGAAAAGGAAAAGTTATTTTATTGTAATGAAATGTATTATGTTGAGATTTTTTCAATTAAAAGAAAATAATTTTTTTGTTACAATGGCTATTTACTCATTATCTTTATCTATCTGATGTAAAATTAAGAAATTTTTATTTCACGCGAGGGTTAGTATGTTACATGTGGTATCAAAGCTACTAGGTTTAACTTTGGAACCTATGTGCTCATCAATTTTCCTTTCCAACATTATCTAATGTTGTGAAAAGTTCTTGTGTCAGGATGGTGTGTATCAGATTAACGACTCAAAAGTCAGTATTCAGAAATGAACGTTACCTAAAGGTCAAGAAGGAAAAGAATCCATCATTAAAACCATTGAAGGAACCAACTATTATAATGCTATCTGGTTGAGTGATACTGAAACCTTTAGTCATGCACTTTCTTGAATCAACATTGAGAAGAGAAAGATGAGAATGAAGGAAATCTACAATTACCTACCAACTTTCCCACCTGAAAAGTTAGAATCATTACCACTTTCCAAGGACATTCCTTTGGAAGAAAGTTCAAGTCCTGCATTTATCTTTAGGGATCGTAGGGTTCAACCATTGGTTGAAGTGATAACAATTTCTTCGAGTAACGAGTTTGAAGGTTATACACCAAGGACACCACCGGTCAAGAAATGGTCTCATGAATAAATGTCTTCAAAAAATGTAGACAACTTTGTTGATGAACACCATATTGATATTACTTCATGCAATTATGTATTGGACAATAAATCTGAAGGATATTGTAGACACATAAAAATGGCCTCAACTTCTAAACCATATTTTTCTATGACAACCACACTTCTCCCTCACATAATTCAATTATCTAATCATGCCCATTCCTCCATGATAATTTAAATAAATAAATTACATTTATTTATTTAAATGTGTCACTGATCAATCCTTATTTCCTCAATAACATTATCATTTATCCTTGAATCAAATAAACTTATTTATTTATCCCACATTCAATCCCACCAAATAAATAATTAAAATAATTATAAATATTGTCTTTTGTTTCATTGTCATTTATGAATTAAACCATTATTTAATTCATAAGTCAACATTCCTCCATAAATTAAATAATTTATATCATTCCAACTACCTATTTATCTCCACCCTTGATTTGATTGTCTCCAACTAAATCTCAACCCTTCATTTCAAGGATTGCCCTAACTTTGACCTAATGTTGCCCTAACTCTAATCCTCCTTATGACATTGATTCTTGGCCTTTGATCTTAGGGCTTCACCAAATTTTAATCGTGGCCATCCATTCTCAATTTGGAATTCTTTAAAAGGCCCTCTTTCAAGTCATTTTAGACACAACACACAAGTTATTTTCAGCATGCTTGAGAGCTATTGAGTACTTGAGCATACATATTACTTCAATATTTTGCTTGTTTTTGGCACAGGTTATAGTTGCACTTCAATGCTGAGGGCAAGTATACCATTTTCAGCAAGATGGAGAAGGCCAATGGAGGTCAACCAATGGAAGCTTGAAGACTAGGTGATATTGTTTCATGTTTATTTGCTTCTTGTTTTCATTGTGCTCTATTGTTGATTGGGGATTTAGTTTTATGTTGCTTGCAATCTAACTTGAAAAATTTATCCTAATAGAGATATTACCCTTTTTTGGATAGATATGAACATATGAGAGATGAACAGAAAGAAAGAGAACAACAATTTTCTTAGTCTATAGGTTACACTCCCTTAAGTTATGTGTCTGAGAGTGAATCAGAAGGATACTCTCCCCTTGACTATCTAAACAATCGATCAATGTAATTGATAGAATATTGAATCCTCATATTATGAATAAAACTATGTATTTACCAAAAGATATATATAATTGATTTTTTATGAATAATTTGTGTTCATGTGAATGTGTTTATCTTCATAAATATACTTTACATAGGAGTTAATTGATAGAAAAATTAACATGAATAGAACATCCAGGTTAAACAATTATATAATCATTGTGAGAATGTATGAAAGAACGTGAAATATTCTTAGAACTATTCAAGATGGTGGACAAGGAGCTTCTCGAGTGGAAGCAAGGCTTAATCATATTTTAGTAAGGCTAACTAATCTACAAAGAAAAAAAGTTGTGGATGGACCTAAAATTGAAATACCTGTCACTAATTTAGAAGGAGAAAGTTTATCACATGGGAAAGGTGAAAACCGAAACCATGATAAAAGGAAATCACCCACACCATCCATTGAGAAGAAAAATAAGATTATATCCACCGAATTGTTGAGGGATATGCAAAAAAATATTCCCACCAAATTTTGATGGAAGCACTGGAGGAGATGAGGCTGAATTCTGGCTTGTACAAATGGAAAAATACTTCGAAATAAGAAATTATGATGAAGTAACCAAGGCAGCATGGGGTGCATATCAGTTAGCAGGTGAAGCTTCTAATTGGTGGATGAACAAAAAGATGGAGTTAGACATAAGTTCATGGAAGCTAACTTGGAATGAGTTTGTGGAAATTTTCTGCAAAAGGCGGTTACCCCAGCTCTTTTATGATCATAAATTAATGAATTTTCAAGAATTAAAGCAAGGAAACATGCCAGTGCATGAATACTGGGAGAATGTCACCTGACTTCTTTGCTATGTTCCTATATATCACAAAGATGAACGTTTCCGTATCAGGAAATTCATTTTGGGTCTTAATATAAAAATTGGCGATGAAGTGGATATGCATGGTCCAACCACAATGGACCTTGTATACGAGAAGGCCATCAAACAAGAACAAAAGTTGAAGATAGATTCCATGTGGCAAGAAAAGAAGGAACACAAGAAAGATACTGAAGTTTCCAATAAGACATCTCCTAAGAAAGAGGAACCTGTTTAGAATGTTGTCAAGACATAAGGAAATATATCTTATTATAATGGAAAATAATTTAGAAGAGATTGCAAGAGGAGTAATCCAAATTTTGGTAATAGTAGTAGAGCTAGTGAAAGTACTAGTAAGTTTGGAGAAGTCACTGAAAAAAGAGGACCAAGGTCAAGATGTTTTATTTGCAAAGGGGATCATTATACAAATGAATGTCCCAACAAAACTTTTGGATCCCAACCTCATGGAAACTCATTACCTAGTCAACAGGCTATATTTTAGTAGAGGATGCATGTTGTTGTAGATGATCGTCGAGCTAATTACCAATTGATGCCAATCGAGACACCAGGTACTTTGTTTGGCTTGCCTATCTCTATTTTAATTGATACAGATGCTATTGAAATTTTTATTTCACCTAGAATAGCAAATCAATTAACTAGAAAGGCAGGGCACATGGCAATGTCATGGAATGTTGAATATGCAAACAATACAAGAGAAAAGGTGGACCAATGTCTATTTGAAGCTAGGATAGAGCTACCTAGTTTTGTAACCGAAGTCAACCTTTATGTTGCACCTCTAGGATCGTATGATGTTATCTTAGGAATGAATTGGTTATGGAGACATAGATCCATAGAAGATTGTAATGCCAAGACTGTTAAATGTCTAGATGACTATGGTAACCAAGTTAAAATACTAGGAATACCTAGAGAGGTAAAAGTTTTAAAAATTACAACAATGCAACTTATGAAAGCTAAAAAGAAAGGGTGCAAACTCTTTGCTATAAAGATTGAAGATCTTGGGTATGATAGTAAAAATTTTGATTATCAAAGTCAACAAGAGCTGAAAGATGGGGAAATTGAGGAAAGTGGGAAAACATATATGGAGAAGTATCCCATTTTGAGGAAATTTTCAGATGTATTTCCTGATGAATTACCTGGCTTACTGCCAAAAAGAGTGTTTGACTTTTCTATTGATCTAGTTCCTGGATTTGAACCTATATCCAAGGTACCCTATAGGATGACTACTACAAAAATCATGGAGCTAAAAGCACAATTGGATGAATTATTATCAAAAGGACTAATAAGACCACATGTTTCACCTTGGGGAGCGCTTGCTATATTTGTCAAGAAGAAAGATGGAACATTAAGATTGTGCATTGATTAGCATATGCTTAACAAAGCTATGGTTAAGAATAAGTATCCACTGCCACACATTGATGATCTCTTTAATCAGATGAAAGGTCTAGTTGTATTTTCAAAGATAGATTTGAGATCTCGATATGATCAACTAAGAGTTAAGGATGAAGATATTCTTAAAATTGCTTTCAGAACTCGGTATGGACACTACGAGTTCACCATTTTACCATTTGGTTTAACAAATGCACCAACAACGTTCATGAATCTTATGAATAGTGTGTTCAAATATTATCTAGATAAGTTTGTATTAGTATTTCTAGATGACATTCTGATATATTCTAGAAATGAATAAGAACATTGCAAACATCTTGAAATGGTTCTGCAATGGTTAAGAGAGCATAAATTGTATGAAAAAATATCTGAGTGTACGTTCTTCCAAAAGAAGGTACATTATTTGGGCCATGCTATTTTAGGAAAAGGAATAGTGGTAGATCCAACAAAGATTAAGGCAGTTTTATACCCAAAAATGTGTCAAAAGTGAGAAGTTTTATGGGATTGGCGGGATACTACATAAAATTTGTGGCAAATTTTTCTAAGATTGTTTTTCCTATAACTTCTTTGCAAAAGAAAGGAAAGAGTTTTGAATGGAATGAGAAGTGTCAAGAAGAATTTGATCTACTAAAAAAGAAGTTAACTACTGCACCTATCCTTAAAGTACCTGATCCTGAGGGGAATTTCATGATTATCACCGATGCATGTGGAAAAGGATTAGGTGGTGTATTGATGCAAGATGGAAAAGTGATTGCATATGAATCTAGGAAGCTTAAGCCATATGAAATAAATTATTCTTCTCATGATTTAGAGTTGGTAGTTGTAGTTCATGCTTTGCAAATGTGGAGACATTATTTGTTGGGAAAGCCATTTGAGCTGAAACTGACCATAATGGGTTGAAATATATTTTTACTCAACCAAATTTGAATGCCAGATAGAGAAGATGGTTGGAGTTGATAGCTGACTATGATTTTAATATCAGTTATATTAAAGGAAAATAAAATCGATTTGTTGATGCACTAAGTTGGAGACGCCACATTGCTTCAATTGTAGCAATTCATATCGATTTCAGAGAGCAAGCACTCCAGAAATGCAAAGATGATGAGTACTACTTGCAAGTTAAGCAAGCACTAAAAGAAAATCCACAAGCTCCTAGATATGAAGGTTTTCAGTTTGAACCTAGTGTATTACTTAGGTACAAAGGAAAAATGTATGTACCTAATGTCAAGGAGTTAAGGAATCTTGTGTGGAAGGAAATTCACGAAGCACCATATTCCAGTCATCCAAGAGTAACAAAAATGATGGCTAACATGAAACCATTATATTTCTAGAAAGGAATGAAAGGAGACACCGCTAGTTTTGTGGCTAGCTATCTTGAGTGTCAAAGGGTGAAAGTCGAACATCATCATCCTACGGGTCTGTTATACCCACATGACATACCAGAATGGAAGTGGCAAGTTATTAGTATGAATTTTGTACAAGGACTGCCAATGTCTAGGAACAAGCACAATGCCATACTGGTGGTAGTAGATAAGTTGACAAAGATGGCACACTTTATACCGAGGAATTTAACTGATGGAGTCATAGCAAGAAATTTTGTACAAGAAGTGTTTAGGTTGCATGGTATTCTTGAAAATATTATTTTTGATAGGGATGCAAGAATCATTTCTAGGTTTTGGAAAACCTTATTTTCTGCACTTGGGACTCAGTTAAATATTAGGTCAACATATCATCCAAAAAATGGATTGGCAAACGAAAAGGGTGAATCAAGTATTAGAGGAAATACTTAGAGTGTATTGCATGGATCAACAATATAAGTAAGAAGATTACCTACCCTTGGTTGAATTTGCTTACAATAACTCATATCATTCTACTATAAGAATGGCTCCATTTGAAGCTTTGTATGGTTGAAAGTTTCAAACTTTGATAAGTTGGGATAAACTTGAGGATCGAATAAGTCTTGGACTAGAGATGTTAGCAGAAATGGATTGTTAGAATTGGGTATGGATGCCAAGATCTATGGACCAAATGGAAAGCACAAAAGAGAGAAAAGAATATGACAAGAATAAACTGTATTCAATGTCAATGATATGATATGATTGTGATTCATTATACAATGAGAGACCCCTTGGTTATATAGCCAAGGTGAGATGCAAGATGTCATAGGATTATGACAACTGTCTTAATCATATGACATGAGACAACTAATCACACTTACCTAGGTTCACATGTAGTAGTTGTCAAAGGATAAGATAACAACTAATGACAACTAATATCTTCTAGAAAGATTCCTTCCTATGACCTAAGTAAAATTAACTAAGATGTAAATAAGTCCCCTAGTAATGAATGAACTAGGTACACGACTTTATTTACACCAACACCCCCCCTTAAGTGCAACTTAGGGAGTAGCAGATTATTATGCAAATGAAACAAAGATGCAAAGATGGGTCTCGGCTACGAGGCCATGTTAGGTACCCATGTACATATGCAATGCAATGTAATCTCTCACAAACGGAGAAAAGGAGAAAACCCAGTGGGACAAAACTCCTCCCCAAAAGAGAGATGAAATACAAAAGTGAAATACTCTCAATGAAGAATGAGAAGGTAAAAACCCCATGTGAGGAAAAATACCCCCCCATAAGAGAGAAGTAGAAGAGAGACAAGGTAGCCCCCCCTCAATGTTGAGTCTCCTGCAATGATGGTAGAAGCTCGACATTGAATGCTAAAGATGATCCAATCTTGCCGAACAACATTCCTCCCCTTAGGAAGAAAAAAAACCAAGGATGTATGCAGGATGTCAAGAAGATGGATGATGTATGATGGTGTCTCTGAAGCATGCTCAAGTGTCTCCATGTCGATGCCGAAAGCTGACACACTCCAAACAAGTGTTCTAGGCCACACTGCTGAAGAGGAAAATACATCATCTAGTAGAGACGAATGTAGAACATGATCCAAAGACAAAGATATCCCCTCTGAAGACAAAGAAGCCTCCTCCAAATGTTGTCCAAAAGAATCCACAGTCATGCCAATCTATGAAGAATGATCATGTAGAGAATGAACAAGAGGGTCAAAGTGTTCCCTCACAACAACTGAAGAATGTGCATCTTCATCAAAGAGAAGATGAATGTCATCAATGGTGTCCTCCAAATCTGCAAGATGAGACTCCATAAACAAGTCTGAAATTCCTGTCAAGAAATCATCCAAAGTAGCCATATCTGGAAGACAATGTATATCCTACTGCATTGAATCACTAGGAACCCAAATTGTGGAATCACAAGCATCATCAACTGCAATAGTAGGTGGAGGAGATGAAATGCATGTCTCAAGTACTGGATCTGATGTGAGAACTCCCAAGTTCAAGAAGCCAAATGTCTCCTTGGAATCATGGTTCATATGATCAACAGTCGAAGGAACAAGGTCATCATCAAAAGAAAACTGTGCAAAGGTATACAACTGAGATGAATGATCAGCCACCCCACTAGCAATGATCTCTCTAGTCTCCAAGTCTCGAATGATGATAGAATTAGGTGTGAACTCCATAGTTCTCCCATCTCCACCATGTGTAATCTGATAAATGGAAAGAAGATTGTTCGTCAAATAAGGAACACACAAGACATCCTGAAAAGTGTTGTCCCCAATTCTAATAGATCCCTTCCCTATTACACTCATGTATGTATTGTTTCCCATCAAGATAGGAGACCTAGTACAAGGCTGAAATGAAGAGAAGATGGTTTGTGAAGATGCCATATGATGTGATGCTCCTGAATCTAGAAGCCATCTCCCTGATCCTGGACTTGAATGAGCACAAAGAGCTTGTCCTTTATATTCTAATGATGAAGCTTTACCTTTGTCCTTTTTAGATTGTTTTGAAGTAGAAGGAGAAGAAGATTCAAACATTCTAGAAGGAAAATCAATGTGATTCCTTTTGAGAAGAGTTTTCAACTCATCAATATCCTTCTTATAACAATAGTGTTCTTCATGTCCATCCTTCTTGCAATATGCAAAAAAAGACCTCTCCTTCTTAGATGATTCTCCTTTTGAAGATGATTTCTTCTTTGATTGATTTGAATGTGGATTTAGTTGATCTAAATGTTGATTATTCTTTTCTTTCTTCTATTTCTTATCTGATTTTGATTCTTTCACCTGACTAACCAACAATGCCTGAGATTTAGAAGTCTTGATGAGACCCATTGAGATAAGCTTTTGTTGCTCATGTATCAACATCTTAGAAAATGATGCAAATGAAGGTGTAGTGTATGCAGACCCCATAGTCAATCTATGAGTGTGAAAGCTAGAAACAAAAGAAGCATAATCAAGACCAAGTTTGTTTATTGTATTGTAGACCAACTGTATGTCCTTCTTATCAATTCCACATGCTTTACATTGCTCTCTTAGATCATTAACCTTAGTGATGTAGTCTTGGATGTTGTCAAAGTTCTTAGGATCAAGATTCATCAAATCATTATCAATTTGATAGCCTCTTACTTCATCTATAGTACCATACAATGTTTTCAATTTTTCCCAAGTTTCATGAGAATTTTGACATGATTCAATTTGGAACAACAAATCTTGAGAAACTAGTCTACGAAGACACCCAAGAGCTTTGACATGTTTGATCATCCATTTTAACTTTTTCTCATCATTAGTAGGTTCGGGTACCTTATTTTCAATATATAGAGAGTGACCTTCTGTCATTAGAATATTCCATGCATTTTGATGCCATGTTGAATAATTATATGATGTGAGTAAAGGAACCTTAGAATGATCCATGAAATCAAGAGAGCACAAGCAAATAGATCAAATAAATGCACCAAGAGACACCCCCCAAATCACTCAATCAAGAAACCCCCCAAGCATATCTGATTTGACACTTTATATTAGTGCGTTTACAGTTGCTAGATGCCAAAAACAGTAAACTAGACTTGATCTTAGTGCTTACAAATGCCAAAATAGGCCACAGTATCAAGTACAATTTTTGGTACAAAATGAGATCAATATGATCATACCTCTGAGAAGTACACGAAAAATCATGCACTTTCAAAAAAAACTGCACCCAAAAATGTTACCGTAAGAGCAAGATATGAGCTCCTGAAGTTCCCAAAACAAGGACGAAGCAGCAACACCTGTGAGAATCTGCAATTTCTGGAAAATCCAGGCACCAAAACCTAAAATTGATTGCACCACTATGTATAGCACAAAAAATTAGCCCAAATAAAAAAAAATTGCTTGAAAAAGGGAGTCAAAATGACTGAGTTATGGGCCTTCGAAGTTTGACTACAAAAATGAAAATGCAAATGGAGAGGGGGTGAATTTTTTTTAAAATTGATGATGTGGCGATGATGTCATCTGATCACGGGCTTAAATTTGACGGTTGCGCGGGCGTCAAAAAAGAATATGCTCCTGCTCTACGGAATATTCTCTAGAATATGATGATAAAAATGATGTGTGTTTAGACGTCGCAGGTCGGCATGGTTTTGGTGGTCGACAAAAAATCTTCAGCGAATATTTCCGTACGTCTGTGGTTGCCGGAATATTCCTCTCGCCCTCGGAGTTTTTACCGACCACCGGTGAATTTGTGGAGCCGGCCGGTTCTTTATTTTTTCTACTGCAAAGTCAATGTGGGTCGCAGCTAGTGGGGCCGCGGTGGCCACGGCAGTGCAACCTGTAGCGCCACGTGGCAGAATTCTATGGCCTGGGTACTATGTAGCCTCTGTCTGCAGACTGTGAATAAAAATCGCAAGAAAATCCTTTTCTATATTTTTTATTTATTTTTAATTAAAAAAAACCTTTTTACAAATAAATTTCGATGGCCAGAATAAAAATTTTCAAAAACAATTTTCAAAAATTTTCCAATGGATTTTTAATAAATAAGTTTTGAAAAATTTGTACCATCCGCAATAATGATGACCTAGGGGTCGTACAGCTCCTGGGCAAATTTTTTTTGCCTCACCGGATGACTTGCTCCAAAATAGACGAATTGACAGTCGATCTTAGGGTTTTTGGCCCTTTTGGACGCGATGGCAGGGTTGGATTTGACCCAAAATGCTCCAAAAATGTAGCTACCTTCTGGATCTAGCAACCACTCTTCAGCTTCAAATCCTCATAGATTTGGCCTCGTATGTCTGATTTGGACGAAACAAAAGGAAAAATCAACTTTCTCGAACCTTCCAGACGCAATATTGAGCTTAGATTTGCACCAACAAGCTCCGATTTGAACCTGCAACAAAGAGCCAAAGATGGAACACCCCCAAATCTGGTATCTCTCTTTAGAAAAAGACTCTCCAATGGCACCCAACCCGCTCTGATACCATGTTAGAATTGGCTATGGATGCCAAGATCTATGGACCAAATGGAAAGCACAAAAGAGAGAAAAGAATATGACAAGAATAAATTGTATTCAATGTCAATGATATGATATGATTGTGATTGTTTATACAATGAGAGACCCCTTGGTTATATAGCCAAGGTGAGATGCAAGATGTCATAGGATTATGACAAGTGTCTTAATCATATGACATGAGACAACTAATCACACTTACCTAGGTTCACATGTAGTAGTTGTCAAAGGATAAGATAACAACTAATGACAACTAATATCTTCTAGAAAGATTCCTTCCTATGACCTAAGTAAACTTAACTAAGATGTAAATAAGTCCCCTAGTAATGAATGAACTAGGTACAAGACTTTATTTACACCAACATGGATGAGCAAGTGAAGGTTGTTAAGCAAAGGTTAGCAAAAGCTAACAATCGACATAAAAGCTATGCAAATGCCAAGAGAGTGCCTCGTAATTTTGTTATAGATGACAAAGTACTTTTGAGAGTTAAGTCTCATAAGAGTTCCATCAAGATTGGAAAATATTCTAAGTTAGCTCCACATTATGTTGGACCCTTTGAAGTCCTTGAGGAAGTAAACCCTGTAGCCTATTGAATTGCTTTGCCACCAGCTCTTGCCAAAATGCATAATGTCTTCCATGTGTCCTATCTTAAAAAGTATATACCAGGAGATAGTCATGTAATTGATTGGACTGCTTTATAGGTAAAGGATCCCAGAGTAGTAACTCTTGAGCCTGTAAAGGCGCTGGAAACACATAAGCTTCACTTACATAATAGGGATGTCTCTCAATGCAAAGTCTAGTGGGATCAATACACAGAGGACTCAGCAACTTGGGAAGATTACAAGGAAATTCGACGGAAGTTTCCAGACATTCTCAAAAAATTTGAGAATGGAGAATAAATATAGAATTAGGTTTTTATGTTTGAAATAATACCTTAGTTTATCGAGGATGATAATTCATAAGGGGGGAGTATGTTACACCTTGATTGTATAGCTACTACATATTAGTACTGCATAGGGATAGATGATTGTAAAGTGAATTCTGAGAATGAATAAAATATGTTGTTCCTTGTTATCAACATGGGTGTTTTAACATTTAATGATTTTATCATTTAATGTTGCTTCAATTGATGTTATTCATGGTGAAATACAACATAAGGAGGTTAATGAATCATGTTATTCTAACTTGAGATGTTTATGTATACTGCTAATGTTATGAACATGTGACTGTTGTGAGTTTATGTCAGTGGATGTAGGTATGTGAACCATTCCTCCAGGTGGTGGGGAAATATCACTTGGGAGAGGAGCTTGGTCATTTAACCGGTAAAGTGAACTATTTGAGCATACACACACGTCACTATAGACTGAGTGAACTGAGTGAGTTATGTTGGTTCTAGATAAGTCATCCATAGCTCATATATTGGTATTAGGAGTCTTGTCTACTTCTTTACACTTTTATGAGTGTTGTTTATTTGTATATCTATCTTTTTGTATTACAATCATTATGATGGTAATGTGAATGAATGTAAGTGAATAGGGAGTGGACATATATACATATATATAGTATATACATGTATCCATATGTATATACATATTGATACGGGCGTATGATTGGTAGATGGATATGCTTATACAGATGCATCGATATGGTATACCTACACATACATGTACATTGAGGTATATACATGTATATATGCACACAACCTATTATATGTGGATATTAACAATACTATATTATTATTGCCTGACAATTTACATATACATGTATGTATATATATATATATACATATCAGATATGTTGACTGGCTTACGATATGTTTGCATAATGATATACACACACACACACACATATATATTATGGTAAAATTATATATATATATATATATATATATATATTTAATATTTTAGTCTCATAATGGAAATCAAATTATTTTCCACATTGATTTAATATTAAATCAACTATAAAAATTGGGTTCAAATATACCGAGCCGATTATTAATCATCAAACTTAGAAATCGAATGAATTGAAATATTGTCTTTGGCAATGGGAAATAAAAATACGTCAATCTCCAGTATGGTGGAAATCAAAATATTTCATTCACTATATTTTGAACTTTGGAAATAAAATAAAATTTAGCGGCTGAGGAAAACACACGTGCCTGTTATACGTGTAGGGGATGACCAAGGCGCTGAAGATTGTAAACACAGCATGTAGCCTATCATTTAATCCAAATTAATAGGCTATGTGGACAATAAATATCAGTGGACTTTTTTGCTATGCATTTTCTACCCGCCAGATTATGAAATTGGCGCCATATCTAGAATGAATCTTGTAGGTGTCTTTTGTATATTATACCATGTGCAAATGGAAATAGTCTCCATTTTGCTATCAAAAAATGGAGGTCGACTCACCTCTTTGAAGTTGAGTATGAGATTAAAATCACACTATGAGATTAAAATCAAGCTATGAGATTAAAATCACGCTATGAGATTAAAATCATGCCACTTGTTAAGCTGAATTATTCAAATTACAGTGTTGGAAATTGACATGCCTTTGGAAGTGGAATTTGATGGGGGCTAGGACTTTATAAATAGCCGCTCAATTCCTCATTCTTTACTTACTAACTTATTTATGGAGAATTTATCTTTTGAAAACTTGTCTTTTTGGAGAGCAATCTTCTTGAGTTATATAGAGAAATCATCATTTTTCCTGAGAGATGTATTATTCTGTGAGTTGAGTAGTTGAAAATTTCCAATTCTTCAATAGTGAATTACCAGAGATTCATATCTTTAATCAGCTATAACCATTACGAGTATGATTATTCATTTCTAAGTGCTTAGTTCTGAGTGAGAAAGGTAGAAATTTGTGAGGGATTTTCCAATTGTTTGGAAGTGTTGGAAGTGTTGTGAGAATAGGCCGAGACATCAACATTTGGAGGAAAGTTAAATACCAGGCATGAGATATTCTTCTACTATCAATTTCAATAGTAAATCTTAAAATATTTCTAGAAATTGTGGTTACTGTTTGTGCATAGATAGGGAATTTCCTTATGAATTGTATTTTTGTTGTGTATAGAAAGTGAGTTATTCTATGAACTGCATCTCAATTGCATCTGGGAAGTAAATTGTTTAAAGGATAAAGATGCATAGTTGTTGTGTTTTGCATTAATTGTATGATCTCTATATAAGGAGAATATGGTTGTAATAGTTACTATAGACTAGGACCGAAATGAGGACGAGAGTCAAGTAAAATCAATCAGCTTAAGTTATTAGGTTAATTGAGATAAGCTTGAGTTACTCCTAGGATAAATATTTCCAGTATAGGAGTGATTATGTGAATTACTTGTTATGCCGATTCATTTCTAGCAATTAGTATGTTGTAGGTTAGTCTGGGGTAACTGATTATTCATTAAAGGACATAACCTATGTGTAGTGTAAGATAGCCCTAAGTCAAATCGACCCTGAATCGTGTATGGGATAGATGACCCTCAATAGAAATACTATATGAAACACTTTGGCCAAAGTAGTGTAATGCACCTACATCCTCTTAGATTGGGCGATGATTACATTGTCAGTTCACCATGATCTAATAGTACATGCTAGTTCGGGATTGTGGGATTACAAGGATCTAGTTATGTAGGACCCACCACTATGCTCAGTTGGTCAACAGTATCAGTTACTCTACCAATCTCTTCGTTGAAGGGAGGGCCATCTATTGGATAATAGATATGCGAGAGACCATATTATAAGTCTGTGGTTGGCGAAAAAATGCCTGAGTGATGTTTCTCCTCCACAGTAGGCTACTGAAGTACCAAGATTTGAAAGGGAGGATCATGGATCGTCTTACTACTATTTGTTCAAAAGCTCATTGAGCTATGCTTGTACTGGTATGTCTTCTTACTCTGATGTTTACTTGAAAAGGAAAAGTTATCTTATTGTAATGAAATGTATTGTGTTGAAATGTTTTCAATTAAAAGAAAATAATTTTTTTGTTACAATGGCTTTTTACTATTATCTTTATCTGTCTGATGTAAAATTAAGAAATTTTTATTTCATGCAAGGGTTATTACGTTACATGTTGACATAAATAAACTTAACTAACACCTTTTAATTATTAAAGACTTGTACAATAATAACAACCATCATTGCGCTCTTTTGAATTTTTAACATTTGAACATCAAATATTTACAAGGGTTTTCTCGACAAAAAGTCATCAAAATATTAGTTCAATACAAATTAACTTGTGTGGAATAAATATTAGGGACTCAATGAATTTCTATAGCCTCTAAAATAGGTTTCAAGTAGACATAACTACATTAGTTGTTTAATTGACACATTATGGATCAACAAAATGTACAATGTTCATAGTGTTTCTCAAAAGATTTAACAGTCTCTCAAGTTTACAAATACCATATAATTTATCATGCTTTTGACCAAAATTTCACTATCACAAGGTTACAAGTTTGCTAGTGTCTTATCATACTAGCTTGTTTTCTAAAATTGAAAGATCTATTATGCAGTTTGTGCTTCATAATATGGTAATTTAGACATCACATCTTGTAAATCAAGTTTATAGATACATGCAAAACCATTTCATGGAGATATTTTTTATACCAAAGTAAAAGTAGAGTGATTTCATATGACTATAGTTTAGATACTTGATACCACATGTTTAAGTTCTTTCAAAGTAGCTTATATGAAAGAACTATCTAATTTTTTTCTTCACAACCATTCTAAACAACACTTCTATTAGTTCAATGGGTTAGATTATACCAAAATTTTACATTATAACATTTATCAAATGGTAAGTGTTAACTTTGAATGGACACTACACTTTTAGCATGAATCATTCTTGAGTCATATTCAAGGTAGTGGCAACACTATATCCTTTAGATCATTATATGAAGAATTTAGTTTAAAACACTACACTTTCAACATGATCCATTCTCAACTCATATTCAAGACAATGACAACACCATATCTATTAGATCATTATATGAAGACTTTAATTTAGACATCATCTGATCATAGGTAATTTTTTTAATTTCTAACTTGTGTATGAGTAGTTCCTCATTGACATAAAATTTTGCATTATTCATATTAACTATTGTTGGTTTCACAAAAAAAATATACATACAATGTTGACATATCAATTGTGAATTTAGCCAAGGAGAGGCTGACCTTTGCTATATAGATCCATGCATAATTTCTTTCTTTGTGTAGTTAAACCATGAGTGGGTCAACCCTTTTGTGGCCACCCAATAGAACTTATACATAAAAAGGTTGCAACCTACAACTTTTCACTAATCTGATTCACAATTAGAAAATGAAGCATTATAAGATCCATAAGGGTTCAAACTTGTGAAACCCTTGGGGGTTAGCTCACTTAGTCTTGGGCGTGGGTTCAACTCTTGATTTGTTTGCAGTGTGTGGATGAGGATCTATTGCACACTGCCCAAGAGGTTATAAGAGGGCTTGTCCTGTAAAGAGCTAAGCTCCATGTCGCTAGATGAAACTTTCAATTCCTCTCAATAATAATAAAAAAATCAAACTCGTACATTGAAAACTACATAATGAATGGTGATAAACCTCTTACTTATGGCACAAAAAATCCCAAAAACATGATATGAGAAATGACATAAGCACAAGCCTATAAATCTGCACCTTTCCATAGAAATTTCCATAGATTGAAACACCCAATGTCTACAATGTAAGAGGAGTTGTGGGGTGTCTCTGGTCTGCATCTCTCTTCCTTCTCCAATCTGAAACCAAGCACGGTAGTTGCTAAGATTTTCACAAGGCTGATAGCAATAATATCACAACCATTCATAAGAGAAATATCCAAAGAAATCATGACAAGGTCTATGTTGGGTTCAATGAAGCCCAAATTAGCAAGTTTCTCTCACATTTCGAAATAGTTGCCTTCTTTGTAATAACTTCTTTTGGAATGTGTTTGCCAATTTAGAAATTGTTTGTTTCAAATGGATTTTTTCAATTATTGGAGTTGAGACTATTTTGTAAATACATTTGTTGGTTGAATATGTAATCAATTGAGAATTAATAAAAGAGATAATCCCTAAAAGTGGACGTAGCCATCTTTGGGCGAACCACTATAAATATTGTGTTCTTGTTCTGTGTTATTTTAATCTTTTAATTTATGCAATTTCTTTTCATTTTCTTCTACAATTATAATCAACAATTGGTATCAGGGCTCGGTGGAGAAAATTGGTGTTGGAAATTGGTGAAGAATTTCTAGAGCCATGGAAGATGCAGACAAATGGAAGATTGAAAAATTTGCAGGTCAAAATTTTGGTCTGTGGAAGGTGCAGATGGAGTTGTTGCTCATCAAGCAAGATCTCTCAAATGCATTGGCTGGAGAAGCCAAAGGGAAAGGTTCTTTATCAGATGAAGATTGGGAGAAATTGGACAAAAAGGAAAGAGCTACAATTTTCCTTTCGCTATCCAGTAATGTTTTATTTAATGTCTTAGTTGAGAAGACAATGCAGGAGTTGTGGGACAAACTCTCTTCAATGTATGAGATGTCATCGACTTCAAATAAGGTATTCATTATGAAAAATTTGTATAATTTAAAAATGCAAGAAGGAGGGATTATGTCAAATCATTTAAATGAATTTAATACATTAGTCACCTAGTCGATTTATGTGGGCATTAATTTGGAAGATAAGATCAAAGCAATTTTATTATTGTTTTCTTTACCAAATAGCTGGGAAGGTGTGGTGATGGCAGTAAGCACTTTAGAGGTTGCCAAAAAAAATTGAAATTCAATGATGTTGCAGCCACTCTTCTAAGCGAAGATATGCAAAGAAAAAATCAGGAACCCTCATCCGGAGAGGCATTAACCATTGCAAGTATTGGTAATAGAGGTAGAAGTAAATAAAGGGGAAAAAATAATAATAGACGAAAGTCAAAATTTGCACATAGATCACAATCTAGAGGAAGGACTGGTGCTTGTTGGTTTTGTGGCAAACCAAGCCACACAAAGAAAAATTGATGGATTATAAAAAGGCACAGGACAAAGTCAGTAACAATGAAGCAAACACTGTAGCTGAAAAAGACGATGGTGTCTTGATCTTGGCTGCTGGAGACACGACCGTAGACTTGTGGGTACTTGATTCTAGGGCTTCTTTCCATGATACTTCATGCCGGTAAGCTTTTACAAATTTCAAAGAAGGTACATTCGGTAAGGTTTTTCTTGTTGACAATAAGGAATGTGAAATCGTTGGTAAGGGTGATATAATTTTGAATTTGAAAAATGACAATCAATGGATTTTAAAGGATGTGAGATATGTTCCTTTGTTGAAACGAAATTTAATTTTTGTAAGTTAGCTTATTGCTTCTAAGTGTAATGTTATATTTTCATTAGACAATTGGAAAGTAACCAAGGGAGTGTTAGTGCTAGCAAAAGGAAAGAAGTTGGGTAATCTTTACATTTTAAAATGTCATGGTGAAGTGGGAGCTGCTATGATAGTTATGGAAAACAATTCTAAAATTTGGCATAAGAGGCTTGAGCACATGAGCAAGAAAGGGCTTGAAGTAATGCTTCAATAAGATCAACTTCCCATCTTACAATCGGTAGATTTGGAGTTTTCTGAGCATTTCCTTTATGGAAAATAGAGTCGGGCTAGCTTCTTGAGGACAGTCCATGATTAGAAAATCACTCCTTTGGAACTTGTGCATTCAGACGTTTTCGGTCCCACTGAGGTAACCTCTTTTGGAGGTGCAAATTACTTTGTTTCTTTCCTTGATGATTACACTCAAAAATTTTGGATTTACATGTTAAATAAAAAATTAGAAGTTTTTTCAAAATTTAAAATTTTTAAGGCTCTTGTTGAAAACCAGATAGGACATAAAATTAAATGTCTTAAAATTGATAATGGGGGAGAGTTTTTCTCCTTGGAGTTTGACAATTTTTGTGTAGACAATGACATTCATAGAATAAAAGTGGTCCCATTCACCCTTCAAGAAAATGGTGCAGCTGAGAGGTTGAATCAGATTATTCTTGAGAGAGCTCGTTGTATGCTCTCTAATGCTGGTTTGGGAAAAGAGTTTTGGGAAGAGGCGTTTAACACTACAGTATATTTAATCAACCCTACTCCATCATTTCATTTGGATTTTGATATTCTAGAGGAGAGATGGCTTGGAAAAATAATTTCATATCACCATGTGCGGGTGTTTGACTATGAAACATTTAGGCATATTCCCAAGGAGCAGCGAACGAAGCTTGATTTCAAATCAAAGAGGTGCATTTTTCTTGGCTATGGAGAGGATCAGTTTGGTTTTAGCTTGTGGGATCCCGTCGCTAAAAAGATTGTTCACAGTCGGGATGTTGTCTTCAATGAGAAATTTTTTTCAGGTTTGCAACCTCAGGACACATCTTCAGATGAATATTTTGATGTTGATTTATTTGATAATGGCCATGTCAGGAAAAAATTTGTTTCTTTTTCCCAGCCTTTAGTAATTTCACCAAGCTCTCTGCCTTCAAACATTAGCACCCCTATTTGTTCGTAGCCTCCTCTTAGTGTAGCGCCCTCACAAAGTAATGTGCAACCTAGACAAGGTTGTATGCAGTTTATGCTCGCGCCCCCCTTGTTTGTTTCCCCATTGATGCACTCTGCAGTGGATTTGCTGCCTTCTCAAAGTCATTTGCAATATACAATAAACTCAACACAACCCTCAATCATTTATTTATTTCCTTTAACAAACCAAACACAACCTCTCAATGATATATCACTGCCATGTCACTAGTTAGCACAACCTCTTCCAAAAATTCCCACACGACCTGTAGAGACCTCTTTATAGAATTTACATGAATGAAATTTGGAATCTAGAAAGAATTTGAGTTTGCTGCCACACAGAGATATAGAAAGCTAGAGTATTGGAGGCAATGTGCAAGAACATAATCGTTTGTTTGAATAGGGAAATTTATTGCCACAGGGAAGTATCAAGAGGTAGAGCATTGGAGGTATACAGGGGCAACAAATTGGAGGACTTGTAGAAAAATAGGGTGTTGGTGGTAATTTACAGAATAATAAGGAAAATGTAGAGAAACAAGGTAATTTGTAGTCAGAAATGGGTCCTCAATTAAGGAGATCAACCTGGAAGAGAAAGCCACCAACAAAATATGATGATTATGAGTTATTGTTATCTAATGATTATGAATTATTTCTTTGTGATGAGGTAGAGCCTGCAACATTTAAACAAGCTTGCAAAGATGCAAATTCAGTAAAATGGATGGAGGTGATGAATGAAGAAATGGAGTCTTTGCATGCAAATGAGACATGAGATTTGGTTCCTCTTCTGCCAAATTGGAAACCACTGAAGAATAAATGGGTTTATCATGTGAAAGAGGAAGATGGAGGTCATAAATGTTACAGGGCCAGATTGGTTGTGAAGGGTTTTGCTCAGGAAAAAAGGAATTGATTTCAATGAGATATTTTCACTAGTTGTGAGAATGAACACCATTCGAGCAGTGTTAGGTTTGGCAGCTATTTGGGATCTTGAACTTAAATAATTAGATGTCAAAGAAGCTTTTCTTCATGGAGATATTGAAGAATAATTATACATGGAGTAGCTTGAAGGTTTTGCAAAGTAGGGTCAAGAACATTTATATTGTAGATTGAAGCAGAGTTTGTATGGGCTCAAGCAAGCCCCAAGGCAATGGTATCTAAAATTTGATAGCTTCATGACTCAACAAGAATTCACTCTTTGTGAATCTAACCCGTGTGTTTATTACAAGAAGCTTCCTAATGGTGAGTTTGTTATTCTATTACTGTATGTTGATGATATGTTGGTTGCTAACACTAGTGTGAGGATAGTTCATGAGTTGAAACAACATTTATTTCAAAGATTTTCCATGAAAGATTTAGGGGAAGTAAAGAGGATTCTTGGGATGAATATAATCAGGGATAGAAAAAAGAGAGAACTTAGATTATCTCAAGAAAAATATATTTTTAAAATCTTAGATAGATTCAATATGAAGAATGCCAAATCCGTTAGTACTCCTTTGGCTGATCATTTTCTGTTATCCTCAGCTATGTGTCCTAAAACAGAAGAGGATAGAGAACACATGAAGAGTGTTCCATATTCATCAACAGTTGGCAGTTTAATGTATGCCATGACTTGTACTCGTTCAGATATTGCTCATGCAGTGGGAGTTGTGAGTAGATTTCTGAGTAATCCGAGTAAACCACATTGACAGACAGTGCAGTGGATCTTTAGGTATTTAAAAGGTACTTCTAATCGTGTTTTATGTTTTGGTGGTAAGGACAATCACCTACGAGGTTATGTAGATTCAAATATGGCTAGAGATATGGATAAACGACATTCTACTACCGGTTATGTGTTCACTTTTGTCGGGGCAATGATCAATTGGGTTTCTTGGTTGCAACAAGTGGTTGCAATTTCTTCTACGGAGGTAGAATATATTTCTCTCTCTGAAGGAGCAAAGGAAATGATATGGTTGCAACGGTTGTTAAGTGAGTTACGGTGTAAGCAATCAATTTTTACTCTCTTTTGTCATAGAAATAGTGCTATTCACTTGTCCAAGAATTCTGCCTTTTACAATCGAACAAAGCATATAGAGCTGTGATATTATTTCATTCACCATGCTATTGAAGAGGGTAAGCTGCAGGTGGAGAAAATTGACACGAAGTTGAATCCAGCTAACATGTTGACAAAGGTAGTACCCAGGGAGAAGTTTGAATTTTGTAGAGCTTCTCTCGGACTTGTCCAACTCTGACAATAAACTTGCAGTGGAGGGATATCTTTGAGCAGCAATTTGGTCTTCAAGTGGGAGATTTTTGGGTTCAATGAAGCCCAAATTAGCAAGTTTCTCTCACATTTTGAAACGGTTGCCTTCTTTGTAATAACTTTTTTTGGCATGTGTTCGCCAATTTAAAAGTTGTCTGTTTTGAATGGATTTTTCCAATTATTGGAGTTGGGACTGTTTTATAAATACAGCTGTTGGTTGAATATGTAATCAATTGAAAATTAATAAAAGAGATAATCCCTGAAAGTGGACGTAGCCATCTTTGGGCAAACCACTATAAATATTGTGTTCTTGTTCTGTGTTATTTTAATCTTTTAATTTATGCAATTTCTTTTCATTTGCTTCTGCAATTATAATCATCAGTCTAAGCAAATGATAAACTAACTGAGGCTTCGAATTTCTAATAAGTGACTACCATTGATACATTTTCTTCAAAATTTCTAAAGCCTTTTCAACAATCTATTTCGTTAGTATCTTGCACCCATTGTAATCCACAAAATCCTAGTTTCTTAAGGAATTTCCTCCACCATTTGTTCTCTCTACTGATTAAAACATCCCATCCTTTTAGTTTTTTTATGGATGTCCAGTTTATTTAATGTGAGAAGATGCAGGTCCATCTTTTCCACACCCTCTTCACATGGTGTCCATTTCTCTTTGAACTCTTTATCTCTTATAGCCACATCAATTGGAATACATGTTGCATGCACCTTGTTCTAACCTCTTCATTTGTCCATGCTTCATTAACTTGAAATGATTTTCTAATTAATTTATTTCATTGAGCACACAATTCCCAACGTGAATTGGTCTTCTATGAGGATGCGATAAATATGAATAAACATAATAATTAGAACAATATTTCAACATACTTAATAGAACAATATTGGCCGTACAAGTTGATACTGAAGTTAAACAGTTAAATAGGTAAAACCCACCCACTACACTTAAATTAATTGTTCTTGCCACTATTGCTTATAACCAAGTTTAATAGTTTAATAGTTAAGTATTAAACCAAACTCATTTTCTATTTTAAATTAAAAATGATTTAAGTACTGAGTATTATTAGTCACCAATGAATAATAGGTCCAAAATACACAAAAAAAAGTTTAGAACAATGTAAATATGTCAAAATTTTCATTGTAATTTTTTTCTTGCAAGCTCTCCCATCTGCTAGAGAAATCATTTGTTGACACTGATTACATGTACAAAATGGCTACAAAACTATAACAAACAAATAACAACAAAAATATCGAACAATAAGAAGCAACCATATTTAAATTTCATATTTTTTAAGAGGAGTGTTACTCTCGGTTTGAGTAGTAAATGTTTTAGCAGTAGAAAATCTCAAAATTCCATCTTAGCTGACAGAATATTATATTCTTCTATTAGTGGGACTTTTATATAGATTGACCTACTGTCATTGGGCAGTTTTGTTAAGAGTAGGAAAATTAAGTATTAAAGACCCTTGTAGTTTATTGATTAAGAGCAACAACAGAGGTATAATTAATTTGGCTAAAAAAATTCCCAAGAAATTAGTTTCAACAAAAGAGTGGATCATCATAAATGTCTGTTTACCATTATAGTTAAGCATAGACAGAGTCCTGATGAAGAAATATATCAGCTTAGGCACTAAATCATTAAATGAATTGCTATATTAAGTAAGAAGTCTAATGGTATAGATTCAAAGTTAAAAAAAATAAAACTACCAATTGCTTCACAATCACAATCAAATGCTAGTCACTCCTATGAAAACTATAGATGTTGTTAGTTGAAGGGTCAATATCCACATTGTTAAAGATATATATAAAACTCTGCCAGCAGCTAGGGTCTGTTATACTTTATCAGAGGATGTAGAATATTGAAGATCACTCTGCTAGTACTTACAACATTTGATAAAATTGGTTCTCTGGACATAATAACTCATAAGAAACATAGGAATGGATTAGTAAATTAAGGTATCATAAATGTATTGGTATATTTGAGGGATAGAGGATTTTTGTAGTTGTGACTGCCCCAAAAAACCCATAAGCAAAATGAGGAAGCAAAGACAAGGTGCACTACTAAATTTGACACCATTTTCTGATGGTCGTTCGTCGGTTGCTCGACAAATCTTTGTTGGAATAGTGACGAAATGGCGAAAATATTTTCATCGCTATTTTTTTGTCGAACATCTGATGACGAATTAAACGTCGAACTAACGGCGAAGAATCGTCGGTCGACTGCATCGTGAAATACCTCGGACATTCGTCAGAATATTGATGAAAACTTTGTGTATCCACCGACGAATTACAGCATACGTTCGTCGCCAATTCGACGAAATGGGCAAGCAGTAGCGTCGAAACAACAATAGACGTTCATTGCCATTTCGATGGAATGGGCAAGGAGTAGTGTCGAAACAACACCAAACTTTCATCGAATTGGCAATGAAATATTCAAGTAGTAGCGTTGAAACAACACCAAAAGTTCGTCAACGTTGCAACGAAATTAGCAAGGAGTATCGTCAGAAGAACACCAAAAGTTCGTCGCAAGTGCGACGAAATGGGCAAGGAGTAGCATTGTAGCAATGTCGAAAGATCATCGAAATTACGACGAAATTAGCAAGGAGTATCGTCAGAAGAACACCAAAAGTTTGTCACAAGTGCGACGAAATGGGCAAGGAGTAGCGTCGTAGCAACGCCGAAAGATCATTGAAATTGCGAGAAAATCGGCAAGGAATTACGACGAGATCTTCGTCACAGCTATAGCAACTTCGTCGAGCCTTTCTGTTGATTCGTCGGTGGGTTTCGTCAAAATTGCGACGAAGCATCAATTATTTTAAAAAAATATATATTCATGGAAATGTGCCATTGCGGAGACTGACGACTAATCATACATACAGACTGCATATTGGTTTGATGCTTCAAACGATGCATTTCTTATATTGAAAAGTGCATTACCTTATTGAGCTTCTCTTTTTTTCAAGAATAGTTTAATATTCTCTACTTAACAGGGCCAACCACGTGACAGTGGAAGCTCATTTGGCCCCTCCCCCCCTTCACATCACTCTCAATTCCCCATACCCAATCATATAACATTAATCATTGGTTCATCCATTAATAACATATAACATTCATTCATTCATCCATTAATAATATATAACATTCATTTATCCATTAATAACATATAACATTTATTCATTAACATATAACATTCATTAATTAACATATTCACATTCATTCATTAACATATAATATTCATTCTTTCAGTTTTTACATATTATCAAAAATATGGTTGTCATGATATGATTACAATCACTTTTTTTTTGTTTCTTTTTTAAAGCTACATAAAGCTGAAG
>VDFB02082446.1:0-23912 GCA_007258455.2 Sequoia sempervirens
TATTGGCCCTCTATGTTTTCCAAAGCACATCATCTGGTGTAGAAGTGTACACAGTGCCAATATTTTGTTGGGAAAAGAAAGAATTTCACATTACCCTTGAGCCCGATTGTAACCAAAGAACCCTTTTCCCAATGGAGTTTGTATTTTATTAGCATGATAAATCCTATTTTGAGTGCCAGACATAAGTGGATCCTCATGATTACAGATTATTTTACAAGGTAGATGGAGGTTGTAGTCCTAAAGAATGCAACAAAAGGGGAAATTGTTAATTTCCTTGAAGAAATAGTGGCTAGGTTTGGTCAGCCCAAAACCATCATATCTAATAATGCTCAAGATTTGTTGGGTCAAGGATGTCAAATTTTTCTATCGAACATGGGATTTTCCTTAAAAATTCATCAAATTATTACCCACAAGGGAACAGGTTAGTAGAGTCCACCAACAAAAACCTAATTAGCTTAATCAAATTCTTTGGGTTAGAATGAAAAAGAATTGGAACAAGAATTTATGAGTTGCTCTATGGGTGGATCAAACTACCCCCAAGCAGATTTTGAAGACCTCCCCTTACAAGTAACTAGTGTATGAAAAAGAGGTAGTGATACCCATTTCCATAGAAATTCATGATTTATAGCTACTAAAAGCCTTCCAAAGATTGAAGAAAATGGTGGAATGGAAGTACGACTGGAAAAAATCCTCAAACTAGAGGAAGATAGAGAAAAGGCCCATGGAGCCATGATCAATCGCTAGTAGACAGTCAAGTGATGGTTTGAAGAAAATACTTCTAGCCCAAAATTCAAAGAAGGGAGCTTAGTGCTAAAGTATGATGAGTGTACTGCAAAACTAGGGCAACACACGAAATTTGAAACACTTTGGAAGGGACCTTTTAGAATCAATGCATGCAAATAAAATAACACATATGAGCTTGAATATATGGAAGGGTACGTTTTAGATATACCAGTGAATGGTATTTATCTGAATATTTCCCATTAAAAGCATAGTTCTTTGAAAATTTTAATAGTTATGTAGCATATGCTATTTTTTTTGAAAATATTTCAAAATTTTGATAATAAAACAATTGAAAAAGAACAGTAAAGAAATAAAAGCTTGTATTGTATTATATCTATTGAAAAATTTACATATAATGCAAGCCCAAGGCTCAATTTCTAAACATAAGGCTCTCTTGATAAAACCCAAAAGGAGTTATGGAGCCAAAGGATCAAAAGGGGAGGAAACATGCAAAAATAGTCAGAAAAGGCCTCTAGTCGTCACCCAGGAAGTTGTAAGGGCTCATCATTAGGTCACCTTTCTTCTTCCTTCTCTTTTCTTCCTTTTCTTCTCCTTGTCTATCAAGCTACAAAAGGGGGCTGAAAATATAATGGACACGAACTCTACAACACAAGGTCAAGGCCTACTCATTGCAAATCTGCACCAAGAAGTCAAAATTCTTCCTTTAGGGCAGCCTCGAAACCCATTCCATGCCATAGTCCTACAACAAAAAAGTGGTCGTTGGCTAAGAAGAGTAGTGACATGTCTCAACATCCATAGTGTGGAAATAAAAAAGGAAGGGTAACTAGGATACATCTATGTTGAAGTCTGTGTGCCTCTGGAGGTCCATAGCACTCTGAATACCAACTATGGGGATGGCCACTTGTAGTATCTCACCAAACCCTTCCATCAATGAAGTTTCAAACATCTTTAGCATAGTTTAATTATCATGGGCTTGGACACATTTAGGGACTCTAGTAGTGAGGCCACAAAGTGGGAAAGCATGTTGCAGTTGCCTCAAAGCTATCTCTTATCGGTAATGAATTTTGCAGTGATCACCCACTTCAACATAGTCATGATGAGGGGGTCACATTTTTCCACTAGATGCTTGATTTAGTTACTAGTGACCTCTTTTGTGAAGTTGAATTGTGGTCTTCTAGGAAGGAGTCATATGGGAGTGCATAGGCCTGCAGACATTCTGAAAAGCAGTGAATTATGGAAGAATGGGAATAAGTGGAAGTCTAGCTAACTTAAGGATACTATGTGTTCAAATGAATGTTGCAAAAGGTGGCATAAATTTATATAGTAAAGGTGAGCCAACAAATTCAGCCAACAAAATGTCTATTTTTGGTTGGACGGCAACAAATTTTTTCAAGACAAAACGAAGCAAGGGAGATGAATCATATGGAGGATTAGATGGAATGCCCTGAGAAATAAATTTTGGAATTGGGAGTAAATGATCTCATACGTCAATTTTTGACATGTTTCCTTTGCCATCATTAGCACCAGCCAGCTTACTAATGACAAAAGACATGGATTAGCATGCTAAAACTCTAACAAATTAATGGTCATGTCTTTTTAGGGGGTACCTTGCATCACTTCAACACATTCCATATAGCAAAAGACACACACTTCAATGAAACAAATTTATTTGTAAAAGAGGTGGCAAGGAGAATGTACTAATTCCAACCTCGTCGACTTCTTGGTATTCCCAAGGGATACAGATCTCATATTCACAAGTATCACTTCGGTGGTAGCATTTAATGGACTGATCGTAATAGCATAGTCATAACTACATGTACAAGAAAAGAATTAATTGCACTTAAAATTAGGTTTTCCTTTTCAAGCAAAAGGCAAGTGACCACTTTTGCTAAAGAATTCTTTGCAACTTCTTGATAATAGTCATGGTGGAACCCTCAACCTTTGGAAGACAAGTCACAACTTCGGGTTGATGACTTGGCTATGCCAATGCTTTTCGGTGGAATTCATTCGCCAACATCTCGACAATGGAGGAGTGACCCTTTGAATTTCCCAATAATGTGTCAATTGATAATCCTATAAAAAAAGAGGCAATGCAAGATATCGCTGACAAGGTTTTTGACCCCAATCTGTTTGTTAACCCTAAAAGTCCGAGAGAAGGTGCCTTTTAGAGAAAGGAAAAATATGGGTTGGCCAAAGTTTTTCTATCTCGGCTCTAGGATTGTGGTTTACCATAGTTCATGTTGCCCATTCTACATCCATGCCCAGAATTAGTCGATGGATGTGAAAGGAGATTCGATGAGGAAGCAAAGGTCATTCAGAATGGCAAGATTAGGGTTATTGTTTCTGATCAAGCTATACATGATATGTTGTGCATCCCAACAACCTGGGATCTAAAACTTTTTGATGATGAAAAGATGGATCTCTTCGAGGCAGAAAAGGCCAAAGGAGCAATTTTTTATGAAGAAGAAGCAAAGGAATGACCAAACCAAGGTTATATTTCCTTCCCTCTCTCATATGAAAAATTCAAGAGAGACACGCAGTCAGTGTTCTTGATGCTAGCCTTGGTTTTTAGTCTTGACAAGGATGACCAGGTTCTTCCTTTTCAGTTTGGCTTAGCCTATGTGCTAAAGAGAGAAAATAACTAGAGGAACTATGATTTTGTTGAGATAATATTTAGAAACATGTTGACCTAGTTGAAGAATTACATAACCAATTCCAAATTCAATTATTCATCTTTCTTGGCTCATTTATTTTTTCATCTAAATTATGAATGGTTGGGGAGAAATGTACTAGTGTCTAGGATAGATAAAAGGGTCTGTCTCTAGCTAGTTTTTGTCTGGACCCATATACTTTCTAGAATAGAGGGATGTTATTGGTTTACGGATTATTTTTTGAGGCCAGTGCTTCAAGAATTGCTGCCTCTCCCTATTGGTCATTTCTTTCCTAAGGTCCTACAATGGATGAGGATCTCACAAAACTTGGTGGATTATTTTATGGGCACAAACTTCACATTATCAGATTCCATGACTTTACCGATGAGTCTTTTCGACTCCCTAGAATTGTAACAGACCGAGTCTTTGCATTGGATGCATGTTTCTAAGTGATCATTGTCAACAAGATCTATGGTGCTAGAAGAAACAAAAAAAAGTTATATCTACTTCCCCTCAATATTGCTAATAGTCGAGTATCGATGATGGAGAAATTTTGTGAAGAGGATCTTAGGGATCTATTGGAAAACTTAGGTCTGGTCCTCATCTATGAGAAGTGGGAGTATGTAAAACCCATGGGGACTTTCTAGTGTAAGAAATGAAGAGAAAGAATAATTCGAGAGGAGGAAGAATCCAACTCGAGAAAGTGTTGATGTGTACATTGAATTGAAACATAGTCCTTTCAAATGACTAGAATGGCTAAGATTCTACACACCAAAGGCATTATATGACAAGAACCTTCTAACCAAAAAATTGATCAATAGGAAATTGAAGAAAAAAGGTCTGGTTGGAGAGAAAGAAGGAATAATTTTGGAGGTTCTGATAGGAGTTGTAGTGCATTAACCTACTATTGGAAAGAATCAATAGGATGAAGTGTTTGAAGAGATTTACGATAAGGAGGCTGACTATGATAACAACAATCCAGAAACTAGCCATGAAATTGATGAGGAAGAAGTTCCATGTCGTGATTCCCAACATCAAGAATCTAATGGTCGGAGGGATTCGAAATGAAGGGATTCATGAGCTTTATTCTCCTCTAGTGCCCAAAGTAAAGGAAAGAGAGCATGATGGTCTCTGAGATCATCATCCACTACAATCGTCGAGAACCAAGTTTTAGAGTGCTCGATGGCCAAGAGATCGGAACATGTTAGTTCTGGTCATGAAAAGAGAAGGCAGGTCCAATATCTAGGCATATCCAACATGCTGGCCTAAGAAGAAAAGGAAGTGCAGTCTGCCCTACAAGTTGTGTCAACTACCATAGTCCAAGTAAGTTTCACTCCCTCTCTTCTTCATGTTTCTACATCCTTGGTTACCCCCTTTCCTCCTCCCATGGAAAGGAATTATCCGTCCTTGGGCTTGACCTATTAATCTTGAACACACCCTCTCTTGTTTGTAGTAAACCCCCTAAAATTACCCTGCAGCCTGAGTAAGCAACATCTGCCTCAGCCACTATTGACTCTTTGATTGCTCTATCAAGGGCCCGTCTAGAAAGAGTTGAAACACCCATGTGAACCCCCACTCCTGGCCCATCATGTTTTGAGAAAAATCCTTTCCACCTGACCGTGTCTCTCTTCACCCCTAATAGAAAATCTCCTTCTCAATCTTAGCTTGGCCTGCCATCCTTTTCCATGATAATGCTCCCTCTCACTTTGTCTAATGCTCATACATCTACAGTCTCCCCATCTATACTACCCTTTTTGGATTTCCTCTTGGTGAACCTATTACAATACAGAATATTGATGTCCCTCAAACCCTCCAGGATCATTTCAATACAACTAATATGGCTCGATGAAATGCTAAATAGAGATGGATATTGAAGAATGTTGAGTTTCTAGGTACCAAGAAAAAATTAGGATTGCTACAATGAGGAGTGGAATTCTCTCTTTATTAGAACCATGATGTTGCTCGTGGAAAAGCCTAAGGGGTAGATGCAAATGGAGGATTATGACATCTAGACAATAGACCTAGATTTGAATGAAACTTGTCCACGCGACAAGGTAGTCTTGGCTAAGACCACCCAACAGGTAGTATATGTAGACTATGAAAAGCTAGGCAGGAGGTTGAAGAAGCGTGAGACAGAGTTGGTTAATGTAAGGGAAACAGTGGGTAGATTGAAGACTAAAATTAATGCCAAGGATGTTGAGATGGCCCACATAATGCAAATTCAAGGTAAGCAAGGGGAAACCTTGAGATTGCTTGAAGAAACACAAAGCCAACAAGTTCAACTACAAGCCAAAATTAAGAGATTAAAAGCTAACCTTGTCATCTAGCATCAGACCAACATGGAGTACATAAGTGCTTATGAAAACCTATAGAAAGAATTGGATAGTGTCTGATCCCAAGATTTTGATAGTGTCAGGAAGGTGCAAGGAGAGTTAGAAAGATTGAAACTAGAAAAACAAGAAGTTGTGTCCACTTTGTAGACCCATGACCTAGACATGAGAAGAACAAGATCTAAATTGAAAAACACTCTTAAGGAGAGAGATCAAGTAGAGGAGAATGCGAGAAGTAGAGAGATTCAGCCCAGTCAGGAGTTGACTATGAAACATAAAGGTGAGTCTCTCCCACTACAAAAAAGATTGGTATCTTCACATTGGGAGTGTATTGCAGTTGTAGTTCCTATTCTTTGGCCTATCTTGCAATTCTTGAGGGATATCCAAGAAATAAATAGAAAGATTGGCGCAATGGCTGATCATATTTTGCAGACATATGACTCTAGATTAGTGGAATCAAAAAGTTTCATTTTCAGGCTTTGTGTGGCTTCTGATGAAGTTCTAAAAGATGTTGAGATTCTGGATCGAAGAATCTCTTCCATCAAATAAAGTGAGTTTATCAACTCCCACAAGGTTGCCAAAAAGTGCAAATATTGTCAGATGGTGTTGGCAAGGAGAGTTGAAGAGATGAAAAAGGAGTTCAATGTCTTGATCAATTATGGGCTACCTCCCTCTTTCTCCCTAGATAGAGATCTATAGGTATTAGAATAGATTATAGTAGCTATCAAACAATAGGATCGGGCCTCTGTAGAACTTTCGAGTTCAAGTACAACACATTTAGCTGATGAGATCGAGCGCGAGATTTTTTTTGTTTCTTGTCTTTATCATTACTTTGGAGAAGTTAGTGCAAGATGGTGAGTGATGTCTTTCAAGGAGGTCTTCCAGCCTGACCAAGCGTATAGGCTCATTCATAGTATACCCTTACCATCTGAAGTAGAATGGCAGGTGCAACACTCCTCTTTCTTAAACTCAAAGAATTTCCACAAAGTTGGGTTCGTACCTCCGTTAGTGAAGGCCCCTATGAGTTGCTAGAACTGTGAAATGGTTTTATTTTCCTTAGTCTTTCAATCTTTGGATTATTTTTGTTTTCGGCTTTTGAGATATTTACGTTTATACAAGGCTGGTTGGAAAGATAGACAATGTGCCATGTGGTGTTTGGATGACTATCTTGTATCATTTACCTTTCAGAGGAGGGCCTAGGACATGCAACAGTTTGGCAGAAGTTTCCTCCAAAATATTTTTTGGAAAACATAAGATCTCTACTCATGTGACATGTCATCTCTTTGCTATAGGGGGACTATGCCTCTTGTATGATGATATCTTTTAGGAGTTCGTTAGAGCTTGTTGGCCTTTCTTTTCTTAGTTTTTGAGAATGGAAGTTTTAAGTCGTTGCCTTGAGGTAATGTGATTGGTCAACACAACCATTTTTCTAGAATGTTCTTAAGATTTGATCATTAACGGGCCTCTATCTTTGCTAAATATCTAAAGGACATTAATGTAGTCATTGAGAATTAATGAGCAAAGATCTCTGCTGCATAACCAAGGATCTACGATCAGATTGCAAGCTATCAAGTATCAACATCTGGTAGTAATTAATTTTGTGTTGAGGTGGTGT
This sequence comes from Sequoia sempervirens, assembly GCA_007258455.2. NCBI lineage: Eukaryota > Viridiplantae > Streptophyta > Pinopsida > Cupressales > Cupressaceae > Sequoia > Sequoia sempervirens. Next base: position 7,341 of record VDFB02082446.1, read on the forward strand.
TTACTTGTTTTGGTAGCTATATAAGGAGGGTGATGAAGCAGTATACCTCGATATTTCTACTGCTCTAAATGTGCAAAACAACTAAGAAATGAAAAAAAAATACCAAGGACACCTCAAGATTAGCCAAAAGAGAGTGACAAAACACTAAGGAAAGTAGATAGCACAAGACAAATAGTTTTACCTTCCTTTGTTGTTGATACTCCTTTGATTGGCCCTTGCTTAAGATGGGATGTGTGCTCCTTGATGGCTCTTGATGTTGCTAAAATGGAGGATTTTACTATGTGTTTGGATGCAAATGCAAGTGGATGTAATTGAAAATTGGATGAGAAAGCAAATGGGCAGCATGTAGTTGCTCCAAATCAAAAGTCCCCCCTAATGCCCTTGAGGAGGGGGTATTTATAGAGGATCTTGAATTCTCTAGAGAATTCAATGGTTGAGATTGATCCAACAAGGTCAAGATGAAGGGCTAAGGTGAGTTGAGGACTCACAAGCCCTCACATTTTGACATGTGGATTATGAAGTGGATAAAGGTAGGATGATGTGGAGGTGAGGTGGAAGAGAGGTACATGAGGTGGAGGAAGGACAAGTACCTTGCAAGTACATTGGGAGATGGGAAGAATCTTGGGTGAATAAAAGTGAATTAAAAATTCACAATGATTGATTGTCTAAAAGATAAAAGATGGGCTCCAAAAAGGTGGGACTTGGTCACATGTGGAGATTGTGACAAGTCCAAGGTTCTAGAAGCCTTGGAAGGATGGAATGTGAATTAAAAATTCACATAAAAAAGAAGGGAATCTAGGAAGAATTAAAAAGAATTAAAAATTCCTTGGGGAATGATTAGGCTTAATTAATTAGTAATTAGAGGATATTAGGGGCTAATTGGTTAAAGCCAACTTTGCAAAGTTGGAGGATGTGACACATCTAATCCAAGGATTAGGCATGTGCACATCATAATGAAAGACCAGGAAATGGATTAGGATTAGATAAAAATGACATGTGAGGAATTAAATAAAATGTAATATTTATTTAATTTATTTGATGAAAAGAGGATTAAGGAGGGAGTAAGGTATTTAATTATTAATTAAATACCTTAGAGTTAGCAATTAAAGATATTAATTAAATAATACTAATATTAGCAATTAACTTTCGGATAAGAGGGATGTTTAGGCCAGTGATAAATTTGGATAAATTAGTGTCCAAATTTGGATGTCTACATTTGCCCCTCTTTGGGGTGTGCTATGAAGTAGCATCATTTCAAAGAATATTAAAATATAGAACCTAGAAGAAGATGGTTAGATTGGAAAAGATGCCCCAGTCATTCAAAGGAGTGACTGGTAAGAAAGATGACGAGTAGGGATTGAGGATGCCCCCTCAAGAGGACATGCGGGTTGAAGAGAACACGTGTGTGCTCTCGAAATAGATGATGTGATGCAAGGGGAGATGATGAAGATAATGCAAGGTGATGGGTAAGAGAGTACGTGATATGGAGATGGATGAAGCACAAATGGATTTCAAAAGGTGATGTTGCCCCAGTTAAGGTACAAGCCAAAATAGGTTGATGATAGATGGAGTGTTGTCAATGAGGGAATGAAGGATCCCGAGACAACACGAGGATAGGGAAGGATACATCCCACTAAGTGGTATTGATGAGGGAAGGATACATCCCAAAACACCACTAAAGGATAGGGAATAATACCTCCCGATGATGATGATGGAGGTGTTGTTGATGAGGGAAGGATACATCCCAAAACAATCACCAAAGGGATAGGGAAGGATACTAATGGATGATGATGATGATGGGTCAAGGCTAGTAATGAGACTAGGGACAAAACCAAGGATATGATTAGATGATTCAGGCTAAAGGGAATGGATGGTGATTGGATAGAGATGTGAGATAAGGATGAAGGATGAATGAATGGGGGATTGTGATATATAAGAGGATGGGGGATATATGCAAGATGATGGAATGGAGAATGAAATGCAGTCCTAATGAAATTTGCCATCTTTGGAGAACTGATTTTTGCTATAGCATAAGACACAAGACGCCAGGGTATGAAGAACCAAGGCGGATTAGTGTCTAATGCATAAAACACACATAACAAACAAGAAGGCTATCCCAACACCCCAAAGTCACGATGACTTTGGTCGGGCCAGGTATTGGGATAACCACAAGCACACGAGGATGCTGACGCAACAAAGACCTCGAGGGGATCTTGGTGGGTACTATGTGGGACAACCAAGAAGACAAAATAGACATAAAAAGATCAGGATATACCCCTATGTTGACCAATCAAAACACACCATAATATGATGGATTATGGTGGTCTTGACAAGTGATGATAGGGAGCTCAAATGATAAACAAAAGCCAAAAGCATCAAAAGATCGCAATCAATTTCAAATGACCTTTGACATAGGATCAAGGGATGGATGGGATTGATGAGGTCTGTTAGGAAGGATACATCCTATTTAAGAGACCAATAATGATGGATACTAAGCTAAAGATCAATATGGCGTAGGATATTCAAAACTGATTGGATTTGTTGATATAAGTGGATCTCGTTTGTTAAGAACCAGCTAGAGAAGGGCATAACTTGACGACGCGACATGAGAGACATGACACAAGACATGAGACTAACACATCCTAGCGACCTAGGGGCTCGGGGGCCGATCAAAGATTAGCCTTGCCTACGTGGAAGCGCAGAGCCCTCATAGTTCGATAAAAGGTTGACGACAGACCATGATGGAGATTTCGATGGATGACCAAGATAGGATGGAGAATAGGAGAAAAGTGGACAATATAGATTGATGATGGATGGACCCCGGGGGTGGATGAAATGATCGACCTTACCTACGTGAAAGTGCAGGGGCAACATAGTTCGGCTAAAGGCCATGACAAGTGATGGATGAAAGATGATGAGATAATCCCAGATAAGGGGTTAAATGACGGAATTGGACACGACGGAAGCCACAAGACAGACCGATTGATTGATTGAGGATAGTGACTATATAAAGCTCAGGGATGGGATAGTTATCCAAATCATCAAAGATGAAGTGGGCAAATGACATGCTATATAGATGAATGATGAAGTGATGAACGATGAAATAGAAAAGATGTGCAAAAGAAGCAGAAGTGATGACGATAAGGATAGATGACATTGGATTACATGGGGAAGAGCATATAGCTAGATACCAATGACAAGGGATTATGAGATGGGATGAGGGGAGGGGAGAGAATGGGGGGAGGAAAATGATTGTTTGGGTGGATTGGATAGAGGGATAAGGATTTGGATGAGGAAAAGGTGACCAGATGGATAGATAACTGATCCTTGGAACTAGAAGGTGAAGGGTGGGAACAGGTGGAAGATTACTCAGAATGAGTAAACGATTGATCAAGATTATGGAATGAGAGTTTGAAATGATAGGAGGTTTCATGAATGTTTGAGATGATGATAGATGAAGGTTCGAAGTAGATGAATGGTTACATGAATGGATTGATTAGAATGAATGAATAGGAAAAAATGGAGGAAGATGGAGGGAGGAGTCTTAAGACTTTGTTCGGTATCCAAAGACATTGACTGCAGATGGATGAAAGCTCAGATTAGGGGTTTGGTTAAGCTCATATTGGGATAAGATTAAAGTTCAGATGAGGATTGGATTGAAGACTAGAATGATTGAAGGATATGATTGGATTGATTCTACACCGAGTTCCGGGGCTTAAAGGGCGTAAGGTGTTGACCAGCAACTTTTTCCAAATTTGGCAATTTTAAAAAATTGTCAAATTTTTCCATTTTAGGAAACTTCATGGTCATATGTTTGAGAGTCCCAATTTTTTTCAAGAAATACCCATTGGGGAGATAGGATGAATTGCCAACTAACATCCCAAATTTGAGATATGCATTTCGAGTTATGAGCGAAAACAAATTTTCAAAATGCTGGAAAAAAACACTAAATTGGGATTTTGAGGGTCAAGATGAAACTTTCAGGCCCCGAAAATGGGTCAAAACGGGGTCCAACGACTTTCAAAAAAACCCGTTGGAAATCCACTCGTTATCGCGTAACGCAACTCCCCGTCAAATTTCAGCTCAAACGGACACCCGAGTAAAAAGTTATGGCCTCTGGAAGTTTCGGTGTAAAAATCAAAAATCAAATTAAAAAATTTCAAGACATGGGTTTTGATGGCGGAGAAAAATTAGAAACTGGGTCGGGATCAGTTTTCTGAAAAAGACAACAAAAATGTGATTTTTTGGCAAGATATAAGACGCCATAGTGGGCGAGGCCCCTCGAGGGAGGGCGACGCTTCCTGGCGGGCTGTCTCGCCTGTGAGGCTTGTCACCGACGTGGCAGACATTTTCGCCGCATCGGGCTGTGAGTTCTCCCGGTGAGGGCTGCTGTCCACCGACTCGGCGACATCACTACGACCGGCTGAGTCAGCCTCAGAGATATCCACCGACGTATTGACATCAGCCAGCAACTGTGGGCGGAGCCGCCCCAGGAGGGCGGTCCCGCCCCGATGGGGCGGTCCCGCCCCGAGACGGCGGAGCCGCCCCGAAGGGACGAACACGCCCTGAGGGGTGGAGTGGCTATGAAAAAGAAAAGAATAATGAGGGATGGGACAAGGGACATTTGAGAAAAGAGAAAAGATTGAAAAGATGTGCAAAAGAAGCAAAAGTGATGGCGATGAGATAAATCGCATTGGGTTGCATGGAAGGAGGCCTAGAGCCAAATACCAATGACAAGGGATTGTGAGATGGGATGAGGATAAAGATGGAAGAATGGATGAAGGATGGGAGGGATTGTTTGGATGGATATGAAGATAAGGATGGGGAGATTGGAAGGGATGCTATGATAGATGGATAGGGACAGAAGGATTGGGAGATGGAAGAGATAGATGGATAGGGACAGAAGGATTGGGAGATGAAAAGGATGCTAGGATACAAAGATACGAATGGGGAGATGGAAGGGATGCTATGATAGATGATGTCTCCAAGGACTATGTCACAAAGGAAGCAGATGCCCCCACTCTAGATATGTCATATATGATGAGGCATGAGGGATAGGAGACGAGTGGATGGGAAGATAAAGGAGATAACTAGAGGCGGATAGGATGAGTGACCAAGGAATATGATAGAGCATGGAGGAAGGGAATGTATACCAAGAGGTGTCCAAAGCATGTATAGATAGGTTCCCCTGTTTTGATCAAGATCACAAGAAGGATGGAGGGATGGGAGATAAATGGGATATGATGGTAGGATGCGGAAGATAGGTGGGACGAAGGGGTTTTATGAAGAGGATGGATAATAGGAAGACGGGTGCATAGCTAGAAGCATAGTGGATGGAGGGAATGCATATCAGGAAGTTGCCCCCAAGTGCAGATGGGGATTTACGCATGACGCCTGTTTGCCAGGTTTTCATCATCGTACTTATCCAAGGCGCTTGTTTGCCAAGTTTTCACCATTGGACGAATTATTTTTCTCTCTTTTTTTTTCTTTTTTTTTGGATAATAGGGGGATGAAAATGGATAAGAATAGGGATATGGATAAGAATAGGGATGTGGATAAGGGAATTTAGAAGATACTTGATAAGGATATGGATGAAGGACTCAAGCATCAAGTTCTATACGAGGTAGTAAGAGCCCATGTTCGAACTGACTGTTGGATGTTGGTACAACCTTATGCATGAGGATGAATTAGAGGGATTTGATGGGGGAGATATGTGGGGTAATGGATGGGATGCTGCAAAGGGTATGGATGGAATGATGGGGTGGATATGTGATGGGGAGATGTGTTCAGGACCAACATTGGCACATGTGGTGGTGGATGTGAAAAGATAAGAGGATTACTGGATGGAGAATGTGTGGATAATGGAGATGGGGAAGTGAACTTTGGAACATAAGGGCCCAAAACAGACTTAGGAGATGAAAGGGGTATATGACTAGCTTTTGGATTAGCAACTTTGGATGTTCTTACAGATTTTTCATGTGATGGCATTGCATTTTTTTTCTTTGGGATCCACATGGTTTTGATCTTTGCTTTGGTGGGCCTTTGTGGCCTATAGATTTGATTTGGATTTTGGATTTTGTTTTGCTTTGCTTTAACATGTCTTTTAGAAGGGACATGGGAAGCTTTTGATTCATGTGGATGTTTGGATTTATGCATTTTTATGTTAGCATCCAAAGTGCATTTAGTAGCCATGGGATGGGTGTGAATAGATGGATGATGTGGAGCGAGGAAGGGAGGAGTATGTGGATTATGTGTAGACGGAGGATGTGCAGGTATGTGCTTTTGTTGATCCTGATTGGGGGACATGTGAGAGGGATGTTTATGATGGATGAGATGGATAGGTGATGAATGGATGAAGGGATAGATAGGATGAGATGGAGGAGGTGATTTTGGGATATACGGACCCAAAGTAAATGGAGTGGGTGGAGGGACATAAGGACCCAGGATGGATGGAGTAGATGAAGGTTGGGATATGGTGGATGGAGGGATGTAAGGACCCAAAATGGATGGAGCAGATGAAGGAGGGATATGGACGGTGGTTTTGAGACGATATGATGGCAACATATGATCTAGTGGGGTGATGGGAAGAGCTAACATTTCTTTTGGAAAAGGCTCGTTGAGGATTTCTAGAGGTTGTACCAACATCTTTTGATTGTGAGGCTTGGGAAATAGGTCCAAGACCTTGCATGCAGACTTGTTATTTGACTTGGATGGGCTCTAACATACCTTGCTCATGAAGGCCTAGACCTTTTCCTTGATAGTTCATTTTCTTGAGCATGCGGTCCATGATAGGATTTGTGTTATTCTAGAAACATGATGCGAGTCCATCATTAGGTGGAGGATGATGGGCAGTAAATACACTATGATTTTCTTCTGCGAAGAGGCCACCATGGAAGAATGTGAGAGTACCAAGGGGATATGCAAGCGATGTAGGTATAGCAGTTTTAGGCGATGATGGGGGATCATGAGAGGGAGATGGTGGGAAAGCAGCATGTGGATAGGTGATATCAGGAGAGGGATTAGGGGATATTATAGGATCTGGATTTGTGGTAGCAGGCTCATGCAATGGGGATGAAGATGGATTGGCGGAGACAAGGGGATCATGGGGTGGAACAGATGGAGGACTGCAATCTTGAGGTGAACTAGATAGGATGGTAGGATCTTGATCTGGAGAAGGGGATATGTTAGCATGCTTTGGATTAGACTCTTGGCATGATGCATCTTGTGTGGATAGAAGGATAACAGAGTGTTGGAGAGACTCTTCAAGTTGGGAAGATGGAAGGATGGAGGATTCGATGCAGTCATCAGAATGGATTTGGGCGTCATCGATGGGTTCGATGACTCTTGGAGTAGAAGGTGGATGTTCAATGGATTCAACGGATTTAAAGGATGTGATGGTAGGAGATGGGGGCTTGGTGGATTCAGAGGGTGTGATGTTAGGAGATGGGGGCTCGATGGATTTAGAGGGTGTGATGGTAGGAGATGTGGGTTCAATGGATTTAGAGGGTGTGATGGTAGGAGATGGGGGCTCGATGGATTCAGAGGGTGTGATGGTAGGAGATGTGGGTTCGATGGATTCAGAGGGTGTGATGATTACTTGGGGTGGTAACAACAATGATAGGTGTGGTATGGAGAAGGATCTCATCACTGATTCACGAGTGGATGATAGGTGGGATGGCATGAACCTTGAATTCCCGGCATGTGAGGTTGAAATACTATTAAAATCCATAGAAGAGGCCCCTAGCAAGTAAAGGACAGAATACTCTAGGGCAGAGATAAGTAGTAGGAAGTGAGATGATGGATTATAGTTAGTGGACTAGGGTTAGATGGAGGAATGGGATTGAATGTATGACTATGACTAGATGGGGGATTAGGAGTGGATGGAGGATTAGGAGTAGATGGATGAATGAGATTGGATGGAGGACTAGGAGTAGATGGAGGACTAGGATTGGATGGAGAGTTAAGGTAAGAATATTGGAGTGGTGAATTAAGATGGGGGACATGGATTGTGGATTAGGACAAGAGAATATAGGTGGTGTAGTGGGACAAGAGGATGTGGGGATGAGATTATAATAAGGGTATTGGGATGGTGGATTAGGATGAGGATGTGTGGATGTAGGATTAAGGTAAAGAGGTGTGGATGTAGGATTAAGATAGGAAGATACGAATGTAGGATTAGAGTGAGTAGATTGGCATGGAAGATTAGGGTAGTGGGTATATGCGGATGAAGGATTTAGATAGGAGGATGTGGATGGGGGATTAGGATAGGGGTATTGAGATGGTAGACTAGGATAAGATGATGCGTGTGTTGGATAAGAGGATGATGTAGATGAAGGGTATGATGGATATGATGGATATCCCTTGTCAAAGGTAGCATAAGCAACATGATTAGGCATGGGCGAAGACATAGCGGGATAACTCGAGGGGGTGATTGGATTTTGGAAAGTGGGTGGAGAAAGCTTACTAGCAATGATAGTGTCAAGGGGGTCTATGTCATATTCCTCTTGATCAACAAGACTTTCGTTATCGTTGTCAATGTAATTAGGGTTTCCCTTGACCACTATTGATGGAGGATAAAGATTCATGATGGTGAAAGGATAAATAGAATGGATCAAAGATTTTGGATGGAGATGGATGAAAGCTCAAATTGGGATTTAATTCAAGCTCAGATGAGGATTGGATTAAAGCTCAGATTAGGATGATTGGATGATGTGATGGGATCGATTATGACGATAAGATTTGATTATCAAAAGATGATTGCGACACCGAATCTACTTCGAGATGGAAGTAGGTTGATTGGGTCGAAGGTGATGGGATTGGATTGGATTGGATAATGTTGATTGGATTTTGAATTGGATTGGATTTGATTGGACTTGATTGGATTAAGGTTGGATTGGATTTGATTGGATTTGGGATTGGATTGGATTGGATTTGATTGGATTGGATTTGGATTTGATTGGATTTGAATTGGATTGGATTGGATTTGAATTGGATTTGATTGGATTTGGATTGGATTGGATTGGATTTGATTGGATTGGATTTGGATTTGATTGGATTAGATTGGATTATGAAAGGTGTGAGAGAAAGACCTCAAGCTTGATCACGTGAGATTACCCTTAGTAACCCTAGAACTTTGATTGATTAATAGGATGATTACGGCACCGAATCCACCTTAAGCTAGGAATGGATTGATTGGGCCGATGATGATAACTTACAACACCGAATTCACCTCAAGATGGAAGCGAATTGATTGGGGTTGAAGTTAAGGACTAATAATCAACTTCAAGTGCTATAGTCAATTTGGGCAACCACTTTGTAATACAAGGTTAGGACGGTTCGGTTATGGGTGGTGTTTGGAGATGCAAATGGTAAGAAATGATTGATGGATTAGGAAGAAATTAGAATGAATGGGGGGTTAAGGATAATTGTGGAGAAAGTATGGGGATTTAGGATGGTTGAACGAAAGTTTGGAATAATGAGATGGAGGTTTAAAAGGGGTAAATGGAGGTTTTTTGAAAGTTTAAAGTGACAAAATGAAGGTTTGGGATGATGAGGTAATGGTTGGGGATGGTGAAATGAAGGTTTAAAGGCTAAATGAATCCAAATGGGGGGATTTCAGGTGTTCAGGAGGGCGTAATTGCACTTCTGTAGCAAAACAGGGGCGTAGCCGCCCTTCTGCAGCAAAACAGGGGCGTAGCCGCCTTTCTGTAGTAAAACAGGGGCGTAGCTGCCCTTCTGTAGTAAAACAGGGGTGTGGCCGCCCTTCTGCAGCAAAACAGAGGCTTGGTTTGATGCAAATGGTTATGGCAAGGACTTTAGAATGATAATGATAAGGCCAAATTGTTAAGAGTTCACTGGTTTCTCACAAGAAAACACTCTCAAGAAAATACAACCCTACGATTAGTGTTAAGGGTATGGCAAAAGTGGTCTTAATCTAGGGTGCACAAGGTATCTAGGGATTCCTCGATATACTCTCGGTACGTGAGGTACAACCGTGAACACCAGCCCGTCACAAGCGTGAGTCGGGAACCCCAGTGAGATACTGAAGGGCTCGGACCAACTCTTCACGTCTATCTAGGTATCACCCTAGCTTCGACGCTCCACCAATTACGACGTGACTGGATTGGGGTACAGCTTTCGCTCTCCCCCCTTTGTATACCCCGCCGGTACGCGTGGTTGGAATCGTCCCTTGGGGTGATGAAATCCCCAAGCAGGTCCCACTATGAAGAGAGCACTAACTTCTTCCAACTACTCCCCAGGCTCACACGAAGTGCAAGGGGAAAGCGGAAACAAGCTACTACTCCCTTAGGGTAACACAAAGAGACAAAAACAACAAGCAACGAATATTACTCCCCCTAATTAAGCTATGTTCTTAGATTAATGCAAATAGTAAGGATAATTTTAAAGAAGATTGAGCAAATGGATAGCCCTGCAAGCAAATATTAGATATTTTATCCCACTTTCTCCATCAACTTCACAAGAATATGCTGCAAAAGGTTAGCACAAAACACATGTATCCTTGCAAGAACAACGTTAATGAGAAAAATAGCAATTAAATCCGAAATAAAAACACCAATTTTACCTTCCAGGGGGCGCAGTCGCCCTTCTACAGCAAAACAGGGGCGCAGACGCACTTCTGCAGCAAAACAGGGGCGTAGCAGCCCTTATGTGGAAAATGGGGCATGGCCGCCCTTCTGTGAAAAATGGGGCGTAGCCTCCCTTATGCAGAAAAATAGGGCGTAGCCGCCCTTCTGTGAAAAATGGGGCGTAGCCACCCTTCTGTGAAAAATGGGGTGTGGCCGCCCTTCTGTGAAAAATGGGGCGTAGCTGCCCTTCTGTGGAAAATGGGGCGTAGCCGCCCTTCTGTGAAAAATGGGGCGTAGCCGCCCTTTTGTGAAAAAATGGGGCATGGCCGCCCTTCTGTGAAAAATGGGGCGTGGCCGCCCTTCTGTGGAAAATGGGGCGTAGCCGCCCTTCTGTGAAAAAATGGGGCGTAGCCGCCCTTTTGTGAAAAAATGGGGCGTAGCCGCCCTTCTGCGGAAAATGGGGCGTGGCCGCCCTTCTGTGAAAAATGGGGCGTAGCCGCCCTTCTGTGAAAAATGGGGTGTGGCCGCCCTTCTGCGGAAAATGGGGCGTAGCCGCCCTTCTGCGACGTGTTCCTGCAAAAACTTAAACAACAGCAAACGTAAAATATGGGAACCCATTTGTGGGTCCCACCGGGCGTGCCAGAAATGTATACCCTGATATTTGCACTTCTCTAAATGAGCAAAACAACTAAGAGATATGAAAAATAAAATATCAAGGACACCTCAAGATTAGCCAAAAGAGAGTGATAAAACACTAAAGAAAGTAGATAACACAAGACAAATAGCTTTACCTTCCTTTGTTGTTGATACTCCTTTGATTGGCCCTTGCTTAAGATAGGATGTGTGCTCCTTGATGGCTCTATTGAAGATATTTACTATGTGCTTGGATGCAAATGCAAGTGGATGTGATTGAAAATTGGATGAGTGCACAAAATGGCAACATGTAGTTGCAAATTGACTAAGTGTTGAGGAGACAAATTGGCAGCATAAGGTTGCTCCAAAATGAAAGTGTTCTAAAAATGCCCTTGAGGAGGGGGTATTTATAGAGGAACTTGAATTCTCTAGAGAATTCAAGGGTCAAGATTGATCCAACAAGGTCAAGATGAAGGGCTATGAGGGGTTGAGAACCCACAAGCCCTCACATCTTGACATGTGGAGGGTGAGGTGGCCAAGGGTGGATGAGATGGAAATGAGTTGTCAAAAAGGTACATGAGGTGGGGACATGCACCTTGGGGGATGAGAGGATTTCCTCAAAAAGGGATTCCTTGTCCCCAAGTGGGAGTGAAAAGGACATTTGAGGAATTTTGGAATTCCTCAAAAATCTACATGGGAAAAGGAAAGGTGGTTGGGGATATAAATGTGAATTAAAAATTCACATTCCTAGGATGATCTAGAGGGTAAAAGGTGGGCTCCAAAAGGTGGGACTTGGTCACATGTGGAGATTGTGACAAGTCCAAGGTTGGTCACATGTGGAGATTGTGACAAGTCCAAGGTTCTAGAAACCTTGGAAGGATGGAATGTGAATTGAAAATTCACATATAAAAGAGGAATCTAGGAAAGAATAAAAGGAATTAAAATTTCAGCAGAATGGTCGGAAGCAATTAATTAGTAATTAGAGGATAATTGAGGTTAGTCTGGGATTTAAAAGCCAACTTGCAAAAGGAAGTTGGAGGATGTATTTTACATCCTAATCAAGGATTAGGCATGTGCACATCATAATGAAAAGATGAGGAAATGGATTAGGATTAGATGAAAATGACATGTGAGGAATTAAATAAATGTAATATTTATTTAATTCATTTGATGAAAAGAGGATTAAGGAGGGTAAGGTATTTAATTATTAATTAAATACCTTAGGGATTTGGCAGAATTAGAGATATTAATTAAATAATAGTAATATTACTTAATTAACTCGGATAAGAGGATGTTTAGATGAAAAGTGATAAATTTGGATAAATTAATTGTCCAAATTTGGATGTCTACAATACCAACATACATCCTATCAACAATAAACCGTATATAATTACAAGGTTGAGACACATTTTCCCAACATTCAGTTCACACCACATTCTGTGATCATCAGAGTTTTGCAGAGTAGAGACATCATTGCCATAGGTCATGCTGACCATGATTCTAGATTGTATTCCTTTTCTTCTTTTGGTCATGCCAACTTTGATGATGGTTTGAGTATAGATGACACTGATACCTTCAACATGCATAAGGAGATATAATTTGGCTTTTTGAACCTTGAAGTTCTATCCTCCTCATCAGTTTCTTCATCTTACAATGATATCACATCTCCTTCACATTCTACTTCTTCAGTATTGAGAGTTCCTACATCATTAGTTTCTCATGGTTTGGGAAAATAGGATATTCATATTTGTGTTTCCACTAAAGTTGATTGGGATGATTACTTACAAGGTATATCAACCTTGTTTAGTGAATCCCATTTTATAAAGTTGGCAGGCCCCTTTGATGACAACCATATCAACGCTATTTTTCAACTCATTTACATCTCTGGTTTTTGTTCTACATCAGCCTTCGCATGAAGCACTTGAGCAACTTTCAAGATTACACCATTGTCTTTGGGTCTTGTGCATCATTCAAAGAATTATATTCTTCTCACATGGGAGGATTTCATGCACCTATGTGTAGTTCATCTTCTTCCATGAGGAAGAAATATTGTTAGACATTTAAGGGTCACATTCTACATTCTTCTTTGAGAATCACTTAACACTATAGGTTCTATGATCTTATGGGGATGCTCCATAGTCTCTCTCTATCTCTCATATTGGGGGAGCATTTCTTGTACTTATGTGATAGAACTAGTCCTTGGGGGGGTCATCACGAGTCCTCCTATCTTCTTCACTTTTACATTTTATTTTATTGCATCATTTCTCTTTTGGAGAGGGGTTTTATTTCCCTTTGGGTTAGAAATTTTTACATGAGTACCTAACATGGCCTCTTAGGTGGGAGTCAACATCATGCATACATTACTCCCTAAGTTGCACTTAAGGAGTGTTGTTAGTGTTTTTTCCATCTAGTTAGGATATCACCTTTCCATGGTCGACCTATTCACACTCATAGCTTAAGTTTACTTAGGTTTCTTATGCTTTTATCTCACTTCATAGTATTGAGACATGTGTCCTCATCACTTGAGACATTGATTGCATGCATACAAGTTATACTTGCTCACACACTTGCCAAGTGAGCTCACAAGTGTTGCACTATTAGAGGGGTAGTTAGAGTTTCACTCCTACAAGTTCTCACCTCATCTACCTTGCCTATATATGTAAGGTTTCTCATTATATTTACACACTCTTCATTTTTTATATGATATATATCCTATTATGCTTATATTTGGTTTACTAGTGGAAGGTTGTTTCATGCTTTCAAATCTTGACATTCTCCAATACTGCACTTGTCCCTACCAATCTCAATCCTAAACCATTAAATCCCCCATCAATCCCTATTACTCCTATTCCTAATCCATTCATCCCTATAGATATTATTCTATCTAAACCTATAATCCCCCATCCATTGAGCCCACTATCTATCCCTATAAATCCTATAACATTTGATCATCCATCCATCCATATTAATCCTAATCTATCAACCCCTACAAATCATAAAACATCCAACCCACCATCCATCTACATTAGTCCAACTCTTAATCCACTTACCCATAATAATCCTAGTCCATCAATTCATCCATCCATCTATCCTTCCCTACAAAGCCTATAATATTAAATCCTACACCCATCCATATTAATCCTAATTTTAATCTATTCACCCCCATAGGTCCTAATCCCTTGATCACTGAATCCCCTAATCTAAATGACCTTTGTGTTGACACTCATTAAGAGGAAGTTATTTTAGTACAAGAGGATATTTCATGCTTAAATCAAGGTGAAAACCAAGAAGTGCTTAACCAACTCCATATCTCAAATGAACAAATGACAACCCTATATGCTTTCAAAAATCCTCCATGAAACAAACCTTCAAAGCTCAAGATTGATCAAATTCACCAATCCAACCAAACCAATCAAACTAATCATTCTAATCAACCCAACATAGCTATGAAGGATGTTACTAGCAATGTCATGTCACCTTTTTGTATTAACTTATGTTATAGACCAAAATGCATATTCCTATCTCCTACATCTCACCTAGTCCAATTTTGTGTGTATGTTCTTCCTCTTCTTTCCACTTGTTTCTATATAAGGTCCCCAAAGTCTGTAAGTTTGAAGGCATACCTAGTCTTCTAAGTGTTTGTTAGTTGTCAAAATTTTGGAGTTCCTTGTCTAGGCATGCTTTCCTATTTAAGTTTGGCCTTTTCTTGGTCCTTGTTGGAATTTTAAGCTTCCCCATCTTAGCATACTTTTCCCCCCAACTTTGATTTTCCTTTGTGCATGTTGGAGTGTCAAAATTTTCCATTATAACATACCTCACATTCATCCTTTGCCTTCATTCCTTTCTCATGTTACGATATTGGAGTTTCCCATCTTGTCATCCCTTTCCTTTGAACCCCACTCTTTTCCTTGTCTTGTTGGAGTTTCAAAATTATTCTTGTTGTCATGCCTCCTATTTGAATTCTGATCTTCAAATAATGGTAAGAGTTATGAGGTATCTTTGACATGAAAACTCCAACACTCCTACAATTTTTCATTGTTCACCTCACTTAACTCCTTGCACAATTGGACCACTATTAATGCTTAGATGAATGCCACATATTCCAAAAGGTTTTTTGCGGGCATAAAATAATCATTTGATAGTGGGGACATGGATCCACATGTACCTCTAGTGCTACAAATGAATGCATTCAACCTTGGTTGCCATTAATGAGGTAGTTAGGGTTTCAAACCCTATGTGATCTCTCTATTATTGTGGAGTCCATTTGCAAGTTGCATAAATTGTTTTTGCACTTCTTGTATATGTCTAATGACATGTGGCACAATTTCACATCATTACCTTTTACGAATGGATGGAGGAAGTGTGAGTATATAGAGTATCTATAGCATGAATGAATAAGATAGAAGGATTAGAGGGGGTGGAGGATTGTCTACCCCCAACAATTTTGGTGGGGTTAGTAGTGGGTTGTTCCACATGTATCTAATAAAATATGATGGGTGGAATTGAGATGAGGGGATGAATTCAACAAGATTATGGATAGCTTGATGAATGAAGCTAGTAAAATATTTATAGATGGAGAATTATGCAAGAGGATATGAATGAGTTCCTAGGAGTATGCCAAGAGGTTTCCAAAGCATGCTTGGATATTATGTCCTTATCCTTCTCAAGATCAAAAGGAGGGTGGAGGGATTGGAAAGGATATATGATACAATGGGTAGACAAGGATATAATGGATAAATAGGTGGGATGGAAGGGATATAGGAGTAGGTCATGGATCATAGAAGGGATTAGATGGGATTTTAGGAACTTGATTTGGATGGGGAGTTGTTTTAGCATGATTTGGAAATAACTCTTGGCATAGTGTGATTTGCTCAGATGGTGTGATTGGGGATTTAGAGTGACCATGGAATTGGATGGTGTTAGGATTTTGCATATCAATGATAGGTGTTGGGTGGGTGACAACCTTTTTAACAACACATTGAAATTTTTAGATTAGTGGGGTGACACGACTCCATAACTTTTTTATTTATTTTGGACTAGTCCTTGGAGGAACTTTGAAAAGAAATATTTGGATGATTTAGGATTAGATGGAGGAATATGTTTATGCATTGAAGGATAAAAGAGTAAGTGACTAGGACAAGTAGTAGATGCAATGAGAACCTCATATAAAGATAAGGGTTGAGATATGAATGGGGGATAAGATGGATTTACCTTATTAAAGATGTCATAAGGGTGAACAATAGATATGCATTTTGGAGTGATGAGGTAGCTTGTGCTAGCCAATTCTTGGTCAAGAAGCATTTTATTATGAATGGATGGGTGATCGAAGCTTGGGGATAGGTTGCATGTAATG
>VDFB02082447.1:0-17977 GCA_007258455.2 Sequoia sempervirens
CAACTAGTGTTTGACTGATGTAGTAGATTTCCCTCTCTTTGAATGACTCATCATGTTGTGCAAACAATGCCCCCAGTGCGACTGAAGTAGTAGAGATGTAAAGCAAGAGGGGTTTTCCTGGAATGGGCGGCATTAAGATTGGTGGATGAGCTAAATATTCCTTAATTTTATCAAAACCCATCTGACACTGTGGGGTCCATCGGAAGGTGGAATCTTTCTTCAAAAGATGGGTGAATGGTTGACATTTATCTGCTAGCTGGGCTATGAACCAACGAATGGACTGCATCTTCCCTTGGAGGCTTCTTAACTGCTTTAGATTGCATGGAGGTGGCATGTCCAAAAGAGCCTTTACCTTGGCGGGATCAACTTCAATACCTTTGCGAGAGACTATGAAACCCAACAACTTCCCTGACGTGACCCCAAAGACACACTTTTTTGGATTTAGCCGCAACTTGTAATGCTCTAACTGCTCAAATATCTTCTTCAAGATAGCAGGATGTTCTACTCGTGTTCTGGATTTTCCTAATAGGTCATCAACATAATCCTCCATGATGATATGTATGAGGTCATGAAAGATGACTGTCATTGCCCTCTGATATGTTGTCCCCACATTTTTGAGACCAAAGGGCATAACATTGTAACAGAAAGTGCCCCAGGGAGTCCTGAAGGCGGTCTTATGTTGGTCCTCAGGTGCAATTCAGATTTGATTATAACCAAAGAATCCATCCATAAGGGATAACATCTCATGTCCTGCTGTCAGGTCAACCAACATGTCAATGTTAGGCAGGGGGAAGTCATCTTTTGGACAGGCTTTGTTAAGATCTCTGAAGTCCGTGCAGACGTGAATGTCTCCATTTGGTTTGGCAACTGGTACTATATTTGAGATCCATTCAGAGTAGTCAATTGGTCTGATAAAACCCACCTCTAGTAACTTCTCCAATTCCTTCTTGACTAATAACGCAACTTGCGGATGCATCTTGCGGAGCTTTTGTTTGACAAGCTTGGCGTCTGGGCAAATGTCTAAGTGATGAACCACAAAGGCGGGATCTAAGCCTGGCATGTCTGAGTATGACCAAGCAAAGTTAATGATTCCCTCTTGGAGTAGCTGCACAATGACTGGATACTCTTGCTCTGAGAGTGACTTAGCTACATAAGTGATTTTAGGACTTTCACAGCCCCGATTAATTTCACGCCTTCAATTAGACAGATCGTAGATAAATCGAGTTCCCATAAGGGGAAGATGAATATCTCATCTTCCAGCTTCGGTGTCTTATTAGATGCGTCAAACTATTTTTACTTTCAAGGTCGTGAAGTACCCAGGAGGTTTCACTGATGACCGCCACTTTCTTATTTTTATTTTTGCGACTAGAGTGTTCATCTTCCCCCAATCCCATAAGGTTGACATACGTATCTGCAGACATACTGACAGGTGTGCTATTACGTAGGTCCCAATCAATAAGCTCAGGGTGACAAAGGCATAGGCATTCGAACATGGATGATAAGTCGGTATGATCGACATCATCGTACGCCTGTATGATGGATTCCTCCTCAGGTATGTCTTCCAATGAGCCATTGTCCAGGGTGATACTATTGGAAGTATTAGATGATGTTGCAGGGCTTTTCTATTTTCTGTCATACCCAATGCCTACTTTCTTTGGTAACTGTGACATATCAATGGGTTGCAACTGCCCTTGTTCTTCTTTACCTAGACCCCTACCTTGATAGTTATGTTTTTCTACAAACTTTGTTGGCCAAGGGTACTTTTCCTGAAAAATATTGCTTTAGAGGAGTCTCTGGTTCGGGCTCTTCTCAGGAGACCCATTGGCTTATATCCTCTTATGGTGCATCGATCTTGACACTTGGGGATCTGAAAGTGGTGGTAGGGATGTTTTTACCACTGAAGGTGAGAGTCTTGTCTTCCTTTTGTGTAGCATGCAAAGGTTGACCATACTCGTGTGGTGACGGTGGCATGGTGGCTACATTGAGAGCCGTATGCATTTCGTATTCGCCACACCCTTTGTCAATGATCTGGACTTTGGTGACTGTAGGATCTGTGGTGGAGGACGAAGTGGTTATCGCGGTGGATGGTGGATTAGCAAATGATGAGTGTGATGCCCTCATTTCCACCCCGAGACAATAATGTAAGTGAGGAAATGATGCTTCTAAAGTGGTTAAGATTCAAATGTGGTTGGGGGCTCAGACAGATGGTGACTTCTTGTCCGCTGATCGAATTTTAGGCATTGATGAAGTGAGGGACGTGCCGTATATGGAGCCATGGGGCCAAGAGAGATTATATAAGTCCAGATTTCAGTGACATGACAAGTAGTATACTCAAGTCCACTGACAGAGACCATAATTCCTCCTGAATTTTCTTGATGATTACAGTTTTGATTGTAATGATCTAGTTGTTTTGTCCGCTTTGAGGTACCCCATCCGCTTTAAGGAATTTCAAAGTACAAATTTATAAGTCAAATATCTACCAAGACCCTTTTATTTATGATGAGCAAACCCTGACTGGTGTGAGGGGGCGATTATGATTATTATTGATATTACTAAAGTGGAGGATGAGCACAAATGTCCCAAAGCTTGGAATTGTGTAAATATGTCATTTAGTACATGGGCTCTTGTGGCTTATTATTGAGGATTTCTGATGTACCGAAGACTTAAGCAAATCCAGAATGGATATATGAGCAGGGGTCTTCCTTAGGTGATCAAGGATGTTGCAATCGAAGAGTCATGAGCTTAGTCATAAAGCTAGCCCAGGGACAAGACGCGGTAGTAACAACACATTGAGGGTCTTTGGCTTTAACGTGTATCATGGATACTCAGGGTTCCACCTGCTCAATGTAATGAATAACACCTTCATAATTGAGGGGCACATTCTTGTAATTCACATTATTTGTGCTGTTGTTTTGAGGGTTACTGTTGGAGGTGCTAGGGCCTTGATTATGGTTTGGGAAGGCGTTCTGGTATATCTACAGTTGAGCATTGGACGACGAAGGTTGATTGGGGTCAACCTTGATATCACCTCGATCAATGAGATCTTGGACATAGTTTTTTAAATCCTAACACTTATTCAAAGAGTGTCCCTTGATTTTATGGAAGTCACAATACTCATTTTCTTTAAACCATGCTGGCTTGGGTTTGGACTCGTCAAATGGCTTGGTGACAGGGTACATGATCGGATAGTTGATCTGTAATAGCTTATTGAAGACGACGCTCAAAGGTTATCCTAGTTGAGCATATTGGCGTTTAGTGTTCCCTTGGTGATTTTGATTGAACTGTTGGGGAGGACGGGGTGTCCCTTGCGGTACATAGATGGCATTAGGTATGGATTGTTGTTGTCTCTGGGATGTGTTAGCCACGTGGACATGTTTAGTATCTGTGACGCCATCATTTACTGCATTTTTGTTCTTGTTCCAAAAACGTGGCTTGTCGTTGAATGACCTTTCCTTATCTTGATTATATATTTTGATGTGCCCTTTGGCAACAAGAGCACGCTCAAGGATGGGTCCCTTCTCTACTACCTCCACGAAATTGGTGACACAATGTAATCTAAAGTTATGAGCCATGTCAGGATGAGAGTTCTCCACGAAGAGGGTGACCATGTCCTTTTCTTTCAAAGGGGTTTTCATTCGGCTTGCTAGGGCACGCCACCTTTGGAGGTAGTTAGTAAAGGTTTCCCCTTCACGCTGTTTCTCTTTGAGGAGATCCAAGGTATCGGTATCTTCCTCCAGATTGAAGGAGAAGTAGGAGACAAACTTTTCTGACAGGTCAGCAAAAGATTTTATAGACCCCTTTTCGAGGGTCATGAACTACCCTAGGGCGTTGCTTGCCAGACTCTGGGGGAACAGGCGCAGGAGATAGTTGTCATTGTGGATAACTTCTTGACACTGGGTATAAAACTCCTACAAGTGAGCCTTAGGGTCTTTGTTTCCCTTGTATTTGTCAAATTTTGGTATCTTGAAATGTTTAGGAAACATGATTAATGAGATGGAGGGATCAAATGGATATGGGAATATATCTTCAAATTTGAATGATTGTTTTGTAGCCCCGGCTTGAAGGTCCTTAAGTGCAGCTTTGATTTCCAACAAATCCGAGCTAGCCGGTGGCAGGTTAGGGGGATATTGATGATAGGATGCTAAAGGATCCTACTAAAAATGTGTCGGATTGTTGAAATATGAGTTTGGATGATTGGATGATGATATGGCTTGCTGGTAAGATGGGGGATTTTGTTGATACGGGGGTTGTTGTTGTGGGGTATAATATGGATTTGTTTGATAAAAGTGCAGGGTGGGTTGTTGAGGAACTTGGATGGGACGTTGCGTGTTGGTTTGTTGGTGTTGAGGGTATTGTTGTGATTGTTGGGAGGTCGCATAAAACGGTTGTTGGTGGCATTGTTGTTGATTGTGATAGTAGTAGTGTTGGGGAGGTTGTTGTTGTGACATCAAATGTTGTATGGGCCGAGGTGGGATATTCTATTGTGGTTGGGCCTTTGGACACAAAATGGATGCAAGAAAGGGGGATATGGTCTGAGTAATAGGTGGAGACGGATTGCCTTGTGATTGGTAGGATGGTTGTTGTGAAGAGGCCAAAGTATTGTGTATAGGTTGTTGCGGATGAGATGGCGGAGGTAGCGTAGATGTGTTTTGTAAAGGGGGTTGTTGGGCACCACCTGGAACGTTCAGCTGGGGTGTGCCTTGTGGAGGTAATTGAGGCGGAATGTTGGGTTGGTGAATCTGTTGAGATGGTATATTTGTAGGAGGTGGAAGTGATGTGGTAAAGGAGGTGCCCCCAATGTTGACTGGAGGTTGGTTGGAAGGAGGGGGTGTTGTTAATGTTAATGGCAGAGGTTGTGGAACATTTTGTGGCATACCGTAGGCAAAAGGATTATTGGGATTAGGCACTTGAGGTCCTCCTATAGCTAAGGTCGAAGCATGTGGGGGATAGTTGACCTGATAAAGAATAGCATTGCCAAATTCAGGTTGATGACAACCCTCAACTGGAGGAACATTAGAGAAGTATGAACCTTCGGGTGCATTTTGTGAACCTTGGAGTATGTTAGATGGGGCACCCTTCTCAATCAGGTGGGCCAATATTTCTTCCCCATGTTTCTCAAGCAAACGGTCAGTCATTTGCACATTGGCAGGATTACTAAAATGTTCCTCAAGTGTGAGTTCAGGTTGATTAACCATACTTTCTTCACCATGTGGCGAGTTATTCTGATTCTCGGTGTTAGAGTGCGATGAAGTATCATTATGAGGATCGTGAGGGATGTTGGTACCCTTGTTAGGATCTGATGAGACATTGATTATGTTTTTGGGATCTTGAGGGTTGTTTGATTGGGCATTTTGGATTTGTTGTTCGGCCATTTTCTTTGCCTGTGATCGGGTTTGAACGAGCATGCAAATGTGAAATGAGTGGATTATGAAAATATTTTTAAAGAATGATTTGATTGTGATTGGATGAGGTATGATTTTGATAGGATTCAGATTTTGATCAGATTTTTTTTGGATATATTTGATTGGATCGGACTTTGATGGGATTAGATTTGGATTAGGAAAGATTGGATTGGATTAGATTAGATTGGATTATTTGGTTGATTGGACAATTTGATCGAATGATTGGTTTTGATAGATTTTGACTATTGGATGGGTATGGTTAGATGATGAAAGATGTGAGAGGGACACCTTAATCTTGATCACAGGAAATTACCCTTAGTGACCTAGAGCTTTGATTGATTAAGAGGATGATTATGGCACCGAATCCACCTTAAGATAGGAAAGGATTGATTGGGCCGAGGATGATAACTTACGACACCGAATTCACCTCAAGATGGAAGCGAATTGATTGGGGTCGAAGTTAAAGACTAATAATCAAATTCAAGTGCTATGGTCAATTTGGGTAACCACTTTGCAATACAAGGTTAGGACGGTTTGGTTATGGGTGGTAAAATTATTATGTTTTCTAGGTGATGGTATGGACTTTTGAATGGAATACGAGGAAATTAGAATGAACGGGTGGATTGAAGATGATTGTGGAGAGTGAGTGGGGATTTAGAATGGTTAAACGAAAGTTTGGAATGATAGAATGAAAGTTTAAATGGATCAAATGGAGGGTTTGGGAGGCTTAGAGTGACAAAATGGAGGCCTAGGATGATGAGATAATGGCCGGGAATGATTAAATGATGGTTTAGAGGCTAAACGAATCCAAATGGGGCAATTTTGGGTGCTCAGGAGGGAAAATCCGCCCTTCTGCAACAAAAATTAGGGGCGTTGACAGCTTTCTGCGGTAAATCAGGGGCACTTCCACCTTTCTGTAGCAGAATCAGGGGCGCTTCCGCCTTTCTACAGTAGAATCAAGGGTGCTTCCGCCTTTCTACAGCAAAACAGGGGCGCTTCCGCCTTTCTACAGTAGAATCAGGGGCGCTTCCGCCTTTCTGCAGCAAAACAGATGGCGCTTCCGCCTTTCTGCAGCAAAAATCAGGGGCGTTGACAACTTTCTACAGTAAGATAGAGCTTGGTTTTGATGGCAAAGGCTATGGCAAGGACGCAAAATGATAAAGTAAGGCCAAAGTATCAAAGATTTCACAGATTTTTCATAAGAAAACACTTCAAGTAAGCATAATCCTATGATTAATGTTAAGGGTATGGCTAGGCAAGGTTTTAATCTAGGATGCACAAAGCTTCTAGGGAGTCCTCGATATACTCTCGGTACGTGAGGCACAATCATGAACACCAGCCCATCACAAGTGTGAGTCGGGAACCCCAGCGAGATACTAAAAGGCTCAGACCAACTCTTCACGTCTATCTAGGTATCATCCTAGCTTCGACGCTCTGCCAATTACGACGTGACTGGATTGGGGTACAACTTTTGTTCTCCCCCCTTTATATACCCCGTCGGTACACGTGGTTGGAATCGTCCCTTGGGGTGATGAAATCCCCAAGCAGGTCCCACTAAAAAGAAGACACTAACCGCTTCCAACTACTCCCCAGGCTCACACAAAGTGCAAGGGGAAAGTGAAAACAAATTAATGCCCCCTTGGGTAACACAAGAATAAAAAACCACAACAAGCAATGCAGTTTATTCCCCCTAATTAGACTATGTTCCAAAACAACAAGGACAATTTTTGCAGATCTGATCAAATAGATGGCCCTGCAAACAAATGTTAGCTATCTTTTTCTTTGTTCTTGGTCAATTATGCCCTAATATGCTGCAAAACATTAGCAAAAAACACCAATATCCTTGCCAAAACAATGTTAGAGGGTTACTACTTGCAGATAGCAAAAAACAAGAGCAAAAACGAAGCTAAAATAATTGTTTTAATTTCCAAACTGTGTTGTTTTGAGGCGCTTCCACCTTTCTGCAGCAAAATAAAGGCGCTTCGCCTTTCTGCGACAAAGCAGTCAGCGCTTTGCCTTTACCGTAACAAAGTAGAGATTGTAGCTGACAAAAGGTGGGCGCTTCCACTGCCCCAATGCGGGGAAGAGGTTGGGGTGCTTTACGCCTTTCTGACAAGATGTTAGAGGTGCTACACTACTGGGAAGAGAGGATTGAAGGCCTTCCGCCTTTACTGCTGACAAGGATATTGGAGAAAGGCCTTTCAAAATGAGGGTATCACTGAGAACTTTGTCGGTTTTAAGAGGAGGTTGTACTTTAGCTATGAAGTGTTGGAAAGAAAACCTTACAATTGCACCCTAACTGCAACAGGCTATTGAGAGAAGGTGGGGTTAATGGGATGTGGGTGTTGCTGCATGCTTTACGCGGTGGACAGGGGTGACTGCGATCAAAACAGGGTGTTTAGCCTTTACTGCGGTGAAAGCGGGAGGGGCGCTTTTCGTATCACGGAGTGGGACAAGGCGCTTCCACCTTCTGCGGGTAAAATGGGGCATACGCGCTTGCAGCGTCAAAAGCGGGCTTAGCCTTTCTGTGACCTTTTCCTACAAAATACTTAGCAAAAATGGAGGTTAAATGCAAGACCCTGTTTGTGGGTCCCACCGGGCGTGCCAGAAATGTGTACCTGAATGTTTTACCCTACTCTAATGTGAAAAATACCTACAAATGCAAGTGATAAAAGACTAAGGGCACTTTGAGATTAGCCTAAAGAGTGATAAAACAAAAAGGAAAGTGGATAAAACAAGATGCAAATGATTTCACCTTCCTTGTTGTTGAAGACTCCTTGGTTGGCCCTTGATTTGGATGACTTTGTGTGCTCCTTAGATGGCTTCTTGAGTGGCTAAATGCAAGATCAACTAATGTAAAATGATTAAAATGGATGGCTAGATGATAGTGAATGAGTGAGAATGCAAATTGACAGCATGTAGTTATAAGATTGCTAAGTGTTTTAAATGCCCTTGAGGAGGGGGTATTTATAGGAGAATTTGAATTCTCTAGAGAATTCAACGGTCAAGGTGAAGGGCTATGGTGGGTTGAGAACCCACAAGCCCTCACATCTTGACATGTGGATGGTGAAGTGGCCAAGAGAAGATGAGGTGTAAGTGAGGTGGCCAAAAGGTACATGAGGTGGAGGAAGGACAAGTACCTTCCAAGCCTCTTGGGGAGAGAAGATTTCATCAAAAAGGGATTCCTTGTCCCCAAGTGGGAGTGAAAAGGACATTTGAGGAATTTTGGAATTCCTCAAAAATCTACATGGGAAAAGGAAAGGTGGTTGAAAACATAAATGTGAATTAAAAATTCACATTCTTAGGAGAGTCTAAAAGATAAAAGGTGGGCTCCAAAAAGGTGGGACTTGGTCACATGTAGGTGTGACAAGTCAAGGTTCTAGAAGCCTTGGAAAGACAAAATGTGAATTAAAAATTCCACATGGGAGGAAGAGACATAGGATGAATAAATGAGAATTAAAAATTCTCCTTGGGAAGGAGGTCGATGTCCAAAAGGAAAATGGAAGAATTGATAAAAGTGGTGCTAAAATGGCCTAATAGCCTTGGTTAGAGTTGTGCAAATATTGGATTAGACTAGTGTGGAAGATTAGAGGCAAATTAGCAGAAATGTAGGAGAATGTGACAGTAATCTTTGATTAAGAGGATGCACATCATAATCATGAATTAATTAAATTAATAATTGATTAAAACAAAATTATAGAGATATGACAAGAGAGAAAATAAAATTTTAAATTGACTTTAAATCAAAAGGGGAAAAATGACTAAATTAAATAAATTGGTGTATTTATTTAATTTAGAGAGGAAGAAGGTGAAAGATAAAGCATTTAATGATTAAATTAAATACTTTATAGATATGAGATAAAAGGTGCAATATTAATTTAATAAATTAATATTTAATATGGTAGAAAAAAGGGAGTAAATTTAATCATATGGGAGTGATTAAATTTAGATGTCTACACATAGTATAACCTCTTTCAATAGAATTTCAAACACCAAATCTAAGGGAAACTAAGAAAGACTCCATCCTAACTTTCTAATAGGTAAAATTTGTTCCATCGAATAAGGGAGCTTTGACACCTTTCATGTGTGCCATCTGGATACCTCAAGTAGTTAAGCTTCTCCCTGGGACCCATATCCCTGATACCAATTTTTAGATACACAAGACAAATAAGAGGGAGGTGAATCAGTTGTATATTTTAAACATCAAAAACCCTCATTAACATTCAGATCTACATTAGTCCTTAAACCCTTACCCACCATTAAACCCTTAACATGCATTAACATAATGTAAACATGTAAAATAGTAATACAAACACATAAGAACATATAAGAACACTAGATTTTCATGGAAATCCCAAGAAGGGAAAAACCACGGTGAGGATTAGCTCACAAATATATGAATTGCGACACTGAATACAATAAGGCTCACTATCAAGGGCTAATTGCCTAGAAAGATAAAGAAAGGCTCACTGCCAAAGGACTCACTATCTAGAAGAAAGAAGAATAGAAGAAGGGGTGGCTCACTAACAATTTGAACTACTAATAATGCATCTCTCATATGTCAAAGGTACAATTCCACTAAAGCACAAACAATTCATCAAATAGATTGAAATATAGACACCTTATGCTCATTGCATTAAGAAGTCATAGGCATTAAGACATGCACTCAGATCATCACACTTGATCACTTTTGCATCTTTCACATCACAAAATATTTTCTCTTAATCCACACAAAAATTATTCTTGCACATATACCATCTACGACCTAAAACAATCTTAATAAGGTCAGCCTTAAGGAAACGTATACACCTCAACCGTGCAACATCAAATAGGTCGGCACCAAACGCTTTCACAAAATAAATAAGTGAATCCAAACCAAGAAACTACTTAATTAGGACCCAAATCTACACCAAAATGCTTCTCAACACTTCCTCAACCAATATTTATCCTTCATAATTAGTGCTAGCACGCCAAGTCAGCCAAACCTGCACTAACACTAACAAGTGACACCAAACACACATCTCAAGATCTAGAAACATCTCATGGACCACACAATAATACTCCACAACATATATACAACATCTCATAATACTCCAGCACCATTAGAATATTTTGCACAACTACTACAACCACCTAAAACTCAAGAACGCCTTCATTCTGTGCAACCAGACATACTAACATAGACATCCAACACACCAGACGGCTTTGTGGAAAAACCCAGCACTTGAAACTTCAAGGGAAGATAGATATAGAAAATATAAGCACATTCCCAAATCTGCAACACCAGAACCTTCACTTCAGAGAAATGCAGAGCAATCTCATTTCTCTTAGACACCTTATTTCACCAGACAAACATATTGTCAAGCACATCTTCCACTTCTATATGATTTAAAACCTAAAAATCTAGATATTAAACCTCTTAACACCTCTGATTATCATGTCCAAACCGCATGGTCATATATTCAAGCATGAAGAAATGTGGAGCAAAACACTAAAAACTTTATCACACTAAACTCTCTTTTATTCAAATTTTCTCAAAAGCACTTGAAACCAAGTGAACCAACTTCATCAAAAACACTACTAACATCTCTATAACACATCTACAACATCTACAACACTTTCCAACTACAAAAATATTTCCTACAAACACAATTCATACCAACAACCTCTGCAACTATACTGAAGTAGGACATAAATGACAACACTATCAACATTGTGTTGACATTAATAGCAACAACTCTAAACTTCCAACAACTCCAATGATAAGGGTTAACATCAGCAACACCAATAGTATTCTAACACTTTCTTCATATAAGGGGTTGAAATCAATGACAACACCCAAGAAACTCACAAACAACTCAAGCTTCCAAAATCTCCAAACTTCCAACAGTCTATAGTGCTATGGTTGTTGCAAGATGATTAGGTTTGATATAGCTAGTGGGGTTGAGCTATGTGGAATAAAATATAGAGATAAGAGCAGATAGGGATTTGATGATAGTGTTAATCAAGAAATATCATTTAGAGATGTCGATTTTTCATCTCCCTATTGAGATATGATGATGAATTTGAAGGATTCATATGTGGAGGATTTTGTGAATCTTGATTCGTCAAAAGTATGTGTATTAGTGGATGATCGATATCCATGGATCACTATGGTAGTTGGAAAGGATAAGGTACCTATTGCCCAATTTTTCACCTATGGGCTTAATCAGGTAGGACAGATTATGTTTCAGGTGTTCTCAAAGGCCAAATGGGACATTTGCATCAAGGGTTAGGTCCTTATCTGGTGCTACCTCACAGGGAAGTCTTTTGGAAAGCCTCACCTCAGTCAAATTCAGCATAAAATCCATCAAAGAAGAAGGTCAGCAAGACCATCCTGTTGTCTTGCCAACTAGCAGTGTGTTCTATTTGTTTGAATACACCAGTCGCCAGGACATTTGGGTCGCCAGGAGTTTTTATGTATCCCTCCACTAGAAGGAAGTCACACCGACAGTTATTCATCGAGCTAGCGTCAGGGAGAAGGGGCCTCACTGTGATGTCTTGGTGAACAAAGGTGGTCCTGGCGACAGATGATGAAAGGTCTCACCGAAGGATTTTTCCTTCGGCATAAGATTGTGACCTCGATGAGAGGTCTTGCCGATTAATCATAGTCTAGCTGAAAGGTTTTGGGATCGCCAAGATGTCTCACCAATGGAGGGTGATTTCACCATGAGCTCTTGCCACCCGCTATGAAGTCTTCCCAACCAGTGGAAGTCACACCGAAAGTTGTTCGCCAAGGCCGGCGTCGGGGAGTGTTGTTTACCTTTGGGGAGATGTCCCTAGAGCTTCCAGTAGAGCCTCAAGAAGCCAGAAAGAGATGTCCATGAGGGGAGACAAGAAAAGGACCTGTTATGCGTCCTAGCAATGGTGATGTCTCAGAAGGGCCGGTGCCACTTACCTTGAATAGGAGTTTGGTCTGAGGAGTCACCCGATAACTTATGGAGTCTAGATAGAGGTTTTAGGTTACACTGTCTGTGGTGTGGCGACCAAGCGGAGTCTCCCACGGTGGGAGTGAGTTGACTCCAGGAGGTGAGCCTTGACATGAGTCAGCGACGGAAAGTCTCACTTGAAAAGAATGGAACGCCGGGTGAGATGTTGTCATGGGGAGAGTGCCGACAGGGGTCTCTCGGTGAAGGGAAGTCATTGATGAAAGGGTTTCACCGGCACGGGGAAAGGTCTACGCCAGTAAAATTTCTCGGTGTGTCTTGATGACAAATGGGGAAGTCTCACCGAGAAAGGGGTCAGCACTCACCCGAAGAGATAGAGGCACCATGTAGAAACTAGCTAAATGGAAATCCTGCAAAAATAAGAGAAGAGCTGGGAGGGCAGAGAGCTACAGCAGGTCTCAGCGACAGAAATGAGATGCGCTCTCGGCAAAGAGTTAAGTCGTGATATCACCGACAGCAGGGTGAAGGGTCTTGGCGAAGAAGAATCATGCAACAGACTCACTGATTTTGACTAAGAATGGGTCCTTGAATATAGGAAATGCTGGTATTAAGATGAGTGTGATGCGTCGAGCTGAGGTGCCCACCCGATAAGAGGGTCTTAGTGAAGAGGTTGTGCCTTGACCAAAGAGGAGTCTCCACCGACACATGGAGTGTCTCAGCGAGAGGAGCATAGCGGTATAATGATGGGGTTTTGGCATGAGGTCTTACTGACCCATGTGAGCTCTCGCCAAAACAAGATGGCTTCGATAGGAAGTCTTGCTAACCCGATGGGGTCTTGCTGAATGAAGTGAGCTTGGAAAAATGAAATGATCTCGACGGGAGGTCTTG
Organism: Sequoia sempervirens; assembly: GCA_007258455.2. Taxonomy (NCBI): domain Eukaryota; kingdom Viridiplantae; phylum Streptophyta; class Pinopsida; order Cupressales; family Cupressaceae; genus Sequoia; species Sequoia sempervirens. The sequence goes on from VDFB02082447.1 coordinate 13,217, forward strand.
CCGACCCGTGAGAGTCTCATCGAAATGAATGATAGGAGCTCGGGGAGAGCGAAATGCACTCGGTGAAAGGTCTTGCCGAAGGGTGAAGGTCTCAGCAATGAAAGGGATATCGGTATGACTCCTGAGGGCTCACCATGAGGTCTTCCCGAAAGTGAAAAGTCTTGCCGATGGTCTGGGTGACAACCACTGTGGATGTCGTTATAAATTTTGAACTCACTATGTGGTCTTGTCGATAGTCATGCGCTATGCCAATAATCGATGAGGGGCATAATCACATCGAGGAGACACGATTAGTTTCTCACCAACATGCGATTCAATCTGAATGACCTTTGACCATCTGGCACCCCCATGAAGCATCTGTTCAACCAATCGGAGGAAGCTACACGAGAGCCATGGCAGTTTGACCCCTGTGAAGATGACTAACTAAACGAATGCAACATGGATTTTCTCTGAGCCCAGGAGCATTCAAAGCAGCTCGGCAAGGAGGTTCAACGGTGGACACGAGGGGGGCAGAAGTAAATGCTATGGTTGTAGAAGGATCTGATGACTTCTCCTAAGGATGATCTTTCACACCGACAGGGACACGGGGGATACACTTGAATGCAGCATTAACTTCATTCAAAAAGATCTAAGGGGGAGATCTTTCTGAAGACTGATATTTTGTAAGCCCTAGGGGGCTAACATCTTTTGTATATATGGTTTTTTTTTCCTTTTTTGTAGTTAGTTCGGACTTGGTACTTTTTTGCTTCTATAACTTGTAGAGTTCTTTGCAGAAGAGAGGCTATGTTTTGTAGCTCATGACAGACATGTATATCAGTGTTCACCATTGAAATCAATGAGTATAAGTACTTTACCTTTTCAATCTCTCTATTAAATCATGTGCATTTGTATAATTGATGAAACTACTTGTAAAACTGTATGATTCCTTGTAGTTATGTCTTATTTCAACACCTTTCTGTAGAGCAATATGTATTTTTGCAGGTTGTGAGATGTGTTCAAAACATAGTATTCTCTAGTTGTGGAGTTATTCCTTCCTTCTAGGAGTGTAGCCATATGAACCTTTTCATGAAATGTTTATGCAGAAAACATATGTGATTGAGTTGTGTATGACAAAGATTTTGTCATTGATTGAAATTGTGTTTTTAAACTGTGTTATATGCCTTCTTATTAAATTTGGTGCATCACCATAGAGTTAGTGTTTTTCGTTAGTTTTAATGTATTCTCCTTCTACCCTTTTCCTTACAAGATTAGTAGTCAGGTGACACCAAAGGAAGCCGACCTACTCTGGAGGTTGACCTCTATCTACAAGTGACCCACAACTTTAGAGGTCTTCCCATGTTACACTGGATTCTTGAGTTTATATTCTGCAGGGTGCAAATCCAGGTTGATAACAGTACCTACCTATACATGGGATGCCCATAAACATCAAGGGATGTGTGGTTTTGGTTACATCAATTACCCTATTGTATTGATGGTCATTTTCAATGACATGTTATCTAAAAGGATTGTAAATTTCTTCATGGTGGGGTTAATAGACATTGTAGATATGGGGATACTAGTTGTCTGGGTCTCATGTGTGTTTGTATACTTATGTAAGGATCTACACTTTGTAGTGTGTCAAAATGGGTGGAGCATTGGGGATTTGACACTATTATAGATATGGGTTGGGAGCACATTATGATTTACCAATTTGAGGGGGTTTGAACAACACAAGTAGCATATGAGTCAACAATTTATGGGTGGAGGATTATTTAGGATAACCTCAATGGGGACACCTTTGATAGATTGGTTATTATAGGTTGGTTATGGATGAGCTCATGGTAGAATATATCACATGGAGGCCACACAAGTTTGAGTATGCCTACAGAGTAGAGGACATATTAATTTTTTAGGATTAAGGTGTCATTTACCTTGAAATTCTATGTATATTTTATATATCTCAAACACTCTTAGAAAGCGTCCTTTGATGCCTATGAAGTAATTGAAAATATTTTGTAATTGATTAGTTGTCATATACATTCATGAAGAAGGTGGACCACAATGATGGTAATTATGGTTGGCATTTGACTCACTAAATACACTCCTAATTCTAGGCATTGGGATTCATGAGAGGATAATCTCATATTATGGATGATATTTTCCTAAGTTAGCCACTCCAAATGAAGCACTATACTTGGGGTATTCTCACAATACCAAGTCCCACTTTTGGGACAATTGAGTTTTTCAAGGGAAGAGGGATGATTTAATAGAACACCTTTGTTCGAAGAAATATCTTCAAATGAAGGTCCTTCGCTCGAAGGTATGCATGTAGAGACCTTCAAGCAAAGGTCAACCTTCGAACGAAGATATGCTCCATAAAAGGATGCTTTTTACACAAAGATCTTCAATCGAAAAACCTTCAAATGAAGGGGCTTAGCGTGACAGTTTTTGTTTCTGCTTTGAAATTTCCTCAAAAAATCCAATTTCAAACCTCAGGTTGGACCTTCATATGTAGTTAACTTGACAAGATATTTTGTAGGATTGTATCCCTCGAAACAATATTTCCAACAAGTATAGTTTTGATATGTTTTCATTTTACCATGCATTCGATTTTCAATTTTTATTGAACATAGGTTTTTCATCAAACATCAAGTTGTTTGTTCTACAGAGGTGGACAAATAGTAAACCATTGTAAAATAATTAAAAATACCTTTACACTAGATATTGATGTCCTTGTTTCACCAAAAAAAATGAAATTGAATTTCAATAAAAACACAAGTTATGTTGGATAGCATATGGCTATGTCCAAATTATAGTTACAATGACTTCAAAAATTAATTAAAAAAATATGTAACAAAAACTTATGAAAAAATATTCATGCATTAGATATTGATGTTAAGAATCTATATTTTAAAACATAGAATTTTACCCTTTCTAGAAAAAAAAGTAATGTTGGATGACATAAACATTACTTTCTAAAAATGTTTACTATCTAAAACTAGTTATTAAAGGAGATGTTGAAAGATTCATGATTTATTTCAAAAAAATTCAAAAACTATATTTATAATCTACACATAAATCGCCACAAATCACTAGTTCACATCATCTTCAAGTTCTTAACAATTTAGGTGTTATAAGTCTCAGAAATTGAAGATTCGGTTAAAAATGTTGATATAAATATCCATCTTAGCCAAAAAATGGGACTCACTATTGTGGGATTACTCCTTGAAGATGTGAGTTGTCGAGAGTTATGAAGAAAATATTCCTTTGTATCTATATTTACTACTATGGGGGCCAATTTATTGTGCCCATGTAAAGTCATTTATCAATTTACTATTCTTAGAAGATGCTCTCCAAGGTGGGCATGGAATTTTTGTATGATACCATGGTTTTGGTATCCATTATTTTGGTTAACCATTTATGGTTTTATCCTTTGTCCATGCTTATATATTGGGAGTATGAGATAGTGGTTTAATGAGATTATTTTATAGGTACACAATTGTTTTCAAAGTCTTGTCAAAGTGAAAAGAGTGTGAGTGTCTTGGATGTGTCTCATTCTTGAAGATTAATGCGTACTTTTCTTCTTTCTATATAGATTTTCTTTCCTGAAAGATTTTCTCCATGTAAATAATTGTGTTGATATTATTTTCTAATTTTATTCTTTTGTTAAATTTTGCAATCACATAATTATCTTATAACCTAATCTAAAGTCACATATTCTACATTCACATACACTTGTAGAAGATTTTATTCTAATAGGTTTACCTTGTTTCTCAACATTTCACATCAAAGCTAATTATTTTTTATAGAGAGGGACAAATTTCTATTAAGTGTTCAATATTTTTTGCATGTAGTAGGAATTTTCATATTATGTAGTTTTGCATATTTGAGAAAAGGATTGAAAACCATGGATATTACGAAATTTAATGGTACTTGTTACAAGATTTGAAAATTGAATATGGAATATAGACTTGAAGAAAGAGAGATTAATGGTTTCCTATTTCATAAGAAAATAATCCATATTATATATTGCATGAATATTGGTTAAGATTAGATAAGAAGGAACAAGGAACCATTTGTTTGTGTCTTGCATATTTTTTCCTCTTGAATGTTTCTAAGGAGACTACTACAATCAAGTTGTGAAAGAGGATAGGAAATATCTATCAAACCAAAAGTTGTTGATTCTACTGTAAACCATTTAAATATATTTAATTTGATTTTAAGTCATATTGCTTTTATAAATGTTAATTTGGAAAAAGAAGATAAATGCATCTTATTACTTTCCTCTTTATTGAATACTTGGGAAAATCTTTTTTTTTTCATCGGTGGTAGTGATGTATAGACAAAAATTGATAATCTTATTGCTACTCTAATTTTAGAGGAGATAAGAAGGAAATTCATGAATGAAGGCTTGAAAGTTGATTTTCATGTATGGGTAAGGTCTACAAAAAAAAGAGAATCTAAAGGGGATAAGAAGAAAGATAGATCCAAGTTTAAAGGACATTCTAAAACCCCAAAGAAGAGTAAAGTGTTGGAACTATGGTAAGAGGGTGCATGTGAAGAAGGAATGCAAAATCAAGAAAAAGAGTTCAAATTTATCTGTTAAAGTCTTTTGATGATGGTGACAATGATTCTCTATTTATTTCTTCTAAAACCATTAGTTATTATGCTTGGATTATTGATTCAAGGTGCTCCTTCTATATGACTTATAGAGATTGGTTTTCTACCTATACAATTTATGATGGAGGATAGGTCTTCCTTGGAGACAATAATACCAAGAAA